>VDFB02193867.1:5450796-5662208 GCA_007258455.2 Sequoia sempervirens | reverse complement strand
TGGTTGATGTTTTTAGGAGGAGGCATTTCCATGATGGCTTTGACCTTTGTAGGGTCTACCTAAATGCCTTTAGCCGACACAATGTACCTCAAAAGTTTAGTTGATGTTACACTGAATACACATTTCTTGGGATTTAGTCTCACATTGAATTTCCCTAATCTGGTGAAAATTTTGTCTTGAATTTCTAGGTGTCCTCTAGTGTAGGATTTTTCCAACAGATCATCTACATAGTCTTCCATAAAAGTGTGCATCATGTCATGAAATATGGTGGCCATTTCTCTCTGATATGTGGCTCCAACATTTTTCAACCCAAAAGGAATTACATTCCAGCAGAAAGTTCCCCAAGGACATGTGAAGGTTGTTTTGTCTTGATCCTCAGGTGCTATCTTTATCTGATTATACCCTGAAAATCCATCCATAAGTGAGAGCATTTCATGTCCATCAGTCAAGTCTATGATGATGTCAATGTTAGGTAGAGGAAAATCATCTTTTGGGAAAGCTTTGTTAAGATCTTTGAAATCTGTGCAGATTTTGATTCTTTTGTCCAGTTTGGAAATAGGTATGATGTTAGAAATCCACTCAGCATAGTCAATAGGTCTGATAAATCCCACATCTAGTAGCTTCTTCAATTTTTCTTTTACCAATATGGAAATATGTGGATGCATTTTCCTTAATTTTTGTTTGACTAGTTTTACTCCTGATGGTAGAGATAGGTGATGCATGATGAGTTTTGGATCAATCCCTGGCATGTCAGCATAAGACCAAGCAAAGTTTATTTGTCTTTCTATGAAGAATTTGATGAAGTTTGGTTTTTCTTGATCTGTCAAGGATTCTACTAGATGGACAGTTTTCACTGCTTCGTCATTCCTGATGTTGATAGACAGGGTGGGTTCAACCGATACTTTAGATCGTTCTTGAAAGTGTTCGGGGAGTGTGTCAAATCTTCCATCCTTGAGCACCTCAGAAAGATTTTCACTATTGGATACACTCTTTCTTTTTACTTTTTCTGGATCTGATACTACCATTGAATGGTTTTCACCATCAAATCTGTTCCCTATATTATTCATTTTGCAGCTAGAAAATTTGACACTCTCCTAGTTTGAAGCTTCATTACGATGTTCAATGGTGGAATTTGTTTCAGGATTATTGGAACAGAGGAAGTTGGCAATGGCTTCATCATTTGAAAATATGGGGATGTCAGACGGCTCAGTTTGATCCCAATCTATAAGTTTTGGATGTACCGGGGGTAAAGAGTCGTTGGATTGGTTAAAGTTAGATGTGGTAAGGGTCCCAATGGTAATGTCTTTGGATTGTAAAAATAAATGTCTATAAGGTAACTATCCTCTGAATTATTTGTTTCACTCTGAGCATGATCGTCTTCACTGGAGTCATCAATATGTTGTGATCCTATTTCAAGCGGTCTATAACCTGAACTTTTACCCTCCTCACGTATGGGTGTATATTTTTGGACCACATCAATTTCCTTATGATTACAAGACTCTTCAGATAGCAAATCCCACTCATATTCATTGGAATAAGTTTCATGAGCATCGCTAGCTTGTAGTTGTAGAATCCTTTCAACAACTTGTTGTCTAGTTTCTTCTCTTGATTCTTCTCTATATCCCAATCCTATTTTATCCTTGGCTTGCATTGTGATAGGTTGTATCGGTTCTATGATTCCTTCTTTCCTTTTACTGATAGGAAATTTTCCCTTATATCCCATATTTTCCATGATTGTCTTTCCTTTTCCATACTGCTCTATTTGTACATTTGAGGTGGATGCTTGTGACGATTCTTCATCTTTGTACAACCAGTTTAAAACCTCTTTATCATCTGACTCATCCACTAATGTGCCTACTCTTACAAGGGTTCCATCAAATAGTGCGGTTGGTTGTGATGATTGTTGTCTATATTTTGATGGCTTCCCATATGACTTTGGAGAAGATGAAATTTATGATAAGCATAAGGATTGTTGAAATGAGTATTCCCCCATGCCCTTGTCTTTCAACTGGATCTTGGCCACTTGTTTTGATAAGGATTCGAGTTGACCTTCCTAATTTTTTGGATTAGGATTTGAAGTGCTTTCTTTATTTGAGGGATTGACATCACCGATATCCTTATCCTTTGATTGGTGCTTTTTCTCAACCCACTTTGACAAGGAATTTAGTTGTTTCCCATCATTTGATAAACCCTGAGTTGGAGCTTCCCTATTGTGTGGTATAAAAGTATCTTGGGTAGTCTTGAGGGTGTTAGTCTTGAGGGTGTTACAATATTGGGGGTTGTTTGAGTCAACTACAATAGTGATTTCCTACCCATTGAACGAGAATTTCAAACACCGGTGATATGTGGATGGTACTGCTTGCATGTCATGAATCTAAGTTCTTCCCAAGAGTATGTTGTAGGTTAACTCTTTGTCTAACACCTGGCATACTATATCTCTAACAACTGGTCCCACTTGAATAAGTAGCACTATCAATCCTTGTGAAGATCTCTCCTCATCATCATATGCTTTTATTGTGATTTTCCTTCTAGGATCAATAGCATTTTCTGAATAGCCTAGTGCACGAACAAGTTTCAAAGTACATATATTCAGGCCAGCTCCTCCATCTATTAGGACACGTTTAACGTGGTGTTTATGAATTAAGACCTCAATGTGTAGGGCAGCGTTGTGGGGATGATTGATAGATACATCATCATGTTTAGAAAAGGATAAGCAGTGTGGTGCAGTCAAATGTCCCACCATAGTCTGGAATTGGAAAACCTCTAGATTGTTTGGTACCATGGTGGCGACTAGAGCTTGTTCCAATACTTCCTTGTGAGCAGGTGAGATCTTGAGAAGTACTAATATGGATATTTGTGTGGGTATCTTCTGCAACTGATCCACTATGTTATATTGGGTGGCAGGGATAGAAATTTATTTGGACATAGAAGGGGTAGCTCCTTTCAATGTTACCTTGGCTTGTCCTCGTGTGATTGCATTGACGGGTGTGTTGTCTTGTTGCTCTATGATTTTGATAACATTGATTTGATGTGAGGTAGTGGCAACATCATGGTGATGATTTTAAATTGCAATGATGTTTTGTTCATGTTCAATGGTGTTATCATTGGTTGAGTTATCATTTGCAATAAGATCTAATTTGTCATAGGTTGGATCATCAACCACCTCAATATGCAAAATGGTGGTGTCATAAACATAGTTTATGTTTTTTCCCTTGTTATTTGATGACCAGGACTCTCCTTTCTAATAGTTTGGTAGAGGGTTCTTGAACACCCCATGATCATTGTTTGTTTGGGGTCCTTCTACAAATATCATTTTGTTGTCAATTAGATCTTGTATCAAGTGGTTCAACTGCATGTAGTCGTTGGTTTTATGTCCCTTGTTGCGATGAAAGTCACATAAATGAGCATCATTCCACCATGGAGGCTTAACTTGGGGTTCCCAATTTTTTGCCTCTGGTAACGTTATGACTTTAGCTTCGATAAGCTCCTTTAATGTTGATTCTGACGATTGTCCCAAAAGGGTGAACCTCCTTTGGTTTGTTTGATAAGATAATGTTCTAGATCCAACATTACCTTGATTGTTGCTTTGGACGTTTTGGTTGTTTCCTTGGTTGTTTCCTTGGTTGTTGCCTTGGTTGTTGCCTTGGTTGTTGCCTTGGTTGTTGGGGGGATTGTTATTCTGATTAGTTTTGGTGGTGGCTGCAATTAGGTTGAATACAAGTTTTACATTTTGAATTTCAACTGTACCATCATTGTTTCCAATGTTCTTGTTTCATTTCCAAAACTTGGGTTTGTCACCACCATTGTAATTGTTGGAGGAGTTTGATGAGTTTTTTTCAATGTATATCTTGATGACTCCTCTCTTGACTAAAGCCTCTTTTATTTTAATCCTTTTTTCAATCAATTTTTCGAAGGTTGGGGGACATTGTAATTCCAATCTATAACTCATCTTGTCATTGAGGTTGTCAATAAATATTTCTATCTTTTGCTTTTCGGGTACGGGACTAGAATATTGTGCAAATAACCTTCTCCATTTTTGCAAGAATACAAGGAATGATTCATCCTTCTTTTGTTTCAAATTACAAAGATCTTTCATGGTGATGTCATGTTGGATGTTGTAATAAAATTGGGTGATGAACTTGTTGACTAATTCCTCAAAGGTGTTTATTGTTGGGGTGAGTTTGGAGAACCATTCAAGACAATATCCATCTAAGCTTCTTGCGAATAATCTCATAAAATATGTTTCCTCATATGCAAATTCAAGACTTATGGTCCTAAATTCCCTCACATGATCTATTGGATCGGTTTTTCCATTGTATTTGTCATACTTTGGGAACTCGCAATGTTTGGGAAAGGGGATCATGTGGATACTTTCATCAAATGGATAAGGACAAATGTCTTGGATCAAGTATATTTTTGAGGTTCCCCTTTGCATATCAAGGATTTTTTGTTGAAGGTTCTTCATTTGGTGAGTTAGAGCAACCACTTGTTCAGGATCATTTTCAGGCTTTTTGGGTGGTGCTTTCAATTGATTTACATCAAAGTCATTCAAAAATTTGGCACCTTGTTTAGCTAGCGTAAGGAGGTATTTTTCCCCATTTATTTTGAAAACCTTTTCTAAACATTTGTGGAAATTAGGGTCTTGTTTAGCATGTTGGATATATTCTTTGGTTATTTCTTCCCCTTCAGTGTTGTTGAGTCCACAAAAGGGATTCTCTTCAGCCTCTACCATGGTGCTTTTTGTTTCACTGTTTTGAGTTTCGGTGTTTTGAGTCTCAATGATTGGAGTTTCAATGGTTGGAATTTCAATGTTTGGAGTTTCACTGTTTGGATCTTCGACGTTTTGATTTTTGAGTCCTTTTTCCTTGAGTTTTTGTTTTTGCAACCTTGTTTGAATGGGCATACAAGTGTTATAGTTTAGACTAAACTTTGATCTAAGTTTTGGAAAAGTACCAAGCATTACAACTAAGTCAAATAGAATGAAAAATTCTAATGAGACTAAGTTTGATTTGACTATATAGCTTTGTTTCGTGATGAGAGGATGATAATTCCTGATGATGAAACTAGGCTTAATAATCAAAGGTGATAAATTTGATGATTTTGGTACTTTGAGATGTTAGATCTTGGTTTAGGTTGGAAAATTCCACTTGTAGAGGTCAATTTTAACAAGTTTAGATTCTAAGGTATCTAAGGAATGATTTCGAACTTGAGAGAATTCTAAAATTTTTTATGCTTCAAACTGCGGAAACTGAGACAATTTCTTTTCCTATAAGATGCTCACCTTCGAAAGTTCTTTGACGGCGGCTAAATGAATACGTTGATTGTTCTTTGAAGTTTTATGTAGAAATTTTGAAGCACTACCTTCTAAATTTGTGTTGAGAGGACATTTTGATGTTTTGACTAACACCGGACTTTTGGTTTAAATGGATTTTCTGCGAATTACGATAAAGTATTTAATTTCGCGTACCGGTGATCCCTGGATTGAAAAGGATTCCTTTAATGAGACTACCATCAAACAGATGAACTCCTGGGTCAATCGGTTTCGTCTACAAAAAACATATGCAATATGTTTAAAACATAGCGCAATATGTGCCAAAACAAGCGCAAATGCCGTATCATTACGCAATATAAAAGCAAAACAAAGACAATATGCCCTAGAAATTCAAGTGTAAGATGCCGTAATCGCGCAAGATGCGCCACTTAACTTGCAAGATGCCCGTAACAAGTGTGTAAAATGCTACCACATAACTTGCAAGATGTGCCACCATAACTTGCAAGATGCACCATAAAGTTTTACAAGGATTTGTAAGCAGGTTTTAACTTGGGTAACTTGGACAGTATGTGTGAATGCAAGTGCAAGATTCACTGGAAGGCAACCAAGATGCGCTAGAAGGTTTACAAGATGCACCAAACTAGGAGAACAACACCGTTTCTTGAAAGTTTGTTTGATTTTTTTGATTTTCCAATTAGAGACTCAGTTGTTTTAATTAATGTAATTCTAAATCAGGGTTTTCACTTTCAACATGTGATGTTTTGTTTGAAATTTTTTTTGAAAACACTTTGATAAAGACACATCAAGCAATGTACAATCCTAAGGCTGTGAAAGATTGTATTATTTTGGATTCCACTCAGGTTTTACCCCAACCGCACTTATTCTTAGCGGATGATTAGATGCTTGACCCCACCGACTCCCCTGCATGACACTCACTTCTACAAGGCAGCTAAGCATCAATACCCATGAATCTCCCATGGCATATTTCTCATCTCTACTAAAAACTGCGAGAATTTGGATGCCTTTACAACGATCGTTGTTGCACCAAAGAATAGATAAAGGTTTTTGGCCAAACTATAACAAGGGTTCTAGTACAGACATTCCATTCGTAGGGGATCATCCATGCGGTGAGATACCATTGTTTCCCTTCTTGTCGGAACTATCCTTGTGATACTTTCCTTTGTTCAAGTACCCACATTTATATACCAGCTGGAAGTCGTTTGGCTTTAGCGTGTTACCAGTTGGGTCATTCCCTTTTGCGATTACTTTTTCCCACAAGGCATGCCCTCTAAGATAAACAAAAGAAAGCAAGTATACCCGTAGTTCAATCAATCTTTATTCCGCATGAATAAAGAGAGAACACATACTATATACTCCACTCACACTCACAGATAAACATGAATGCGTCTGGCTTTTTGGTCACCCAGTTAAGGGAAGAGCATATGCCTACCATCCATCAAACACAAAAGACATGGTGTTCATTAACCTTTTAATTAAGCTATCTTAACTTAACTAAAAGGAAACAATTATATCACTTCCAACCCCTGTAATATGTCAATAGTTTATGTTTGAGTCTTTGACAATGAATCTGGGAAATCTGCAAAACAAAAACATAGAGTATTAGCCTTCGGATTTAGTGAAAAATAGGGAAATTGTAAAATGTGCTAGAACAGATACAAAATGCACCAATATGGAGGAAAAATGTGCCAAAATGCATGCAATTTGTACCAAAACATAGACAATATGCACCAAAACTCATGCAATATGCTCTAAAACTCAAAAAAAGTGTTTTTGAACCCTGGTGAACTTTTCTAAAAATCTGCAATATGTGCCATTTCTCATGCAAGATGCACCAAAACTAATGCAATATGTGCCATAGAACTTGCAAGATGTGCCAAAATAGAGACAATATGTGCCAAAAATCATGCAATATGTGCCACAAAACTTGCAAGATGTGCCAAAAGTCTCACGTTTGAACCTATGAACATAAATTTTCCATAATGTTAAGAAAAAGGGGGTAGGTCCCCATGGTGGGCGCCATTTTGTGTGTGTGAAATGTGGAAAGTTAGTAAATCAACACAAACCTTAATGAAATGAATTATATCAAAAATTCAAAGAAAAGAAGCTACTCTAAATTGCCACAAAACAAATCTTCTAAGAACGTCTCATTGTCCTCTATTCTTAAAGATTCCTTTAACCCTTTGGCCCTCAGATTTCTATGTGCACAAAGGATATTAGAATGACACTCAAGAAACAAGATTAGTATTCAACATGCAAGCCAACTAAGTTCCTACATGAAACTATATGATAAAAATGATGATAGATACTATGATGAATGGATGATGGTGTTAGATGATTCGAGGTAGATATTATGGTATTGAGATGGGATGATTCTACATATGCTCAAATGAAAACTATGGAAAGCTAAGATGATACTCCATATGCTCAAATGGTAACTATGAATATGTTAATCTAAAATGCAACTATGATGCAAAGGATGACATAAAATGCAACTATGAAGCAAAGTATTACTCTAAGATCTAACTATGATGCAAAACATGGTATAAAATGTATCTAAAAGACTCCAAAGTGCTCCCAAGCTCAAATGATATTTCTGCATGATAACTCTATTCAAAAGTGGATACAAAAATACAATGCCAAAGGGTTGTATTTAGCCTTTTCCAAGCATCCGAGTGTACCGATCAACGGTCCGTGATTCAAACAAGTAGCTGGATGAATGGTGGAGATGGAGAGAATCCAGATGTTGTCCCCTTGACCAAATACAACATGCCATTTGGATGGAAGAATCTCTTGACCAATGGGCAACATGCCAAATGGATGGAAGACTCAAGTGTGGGAAGAAAAGACCGTGTGTTTGAAAATTGGTGGAAGTGTGTGAGGAATAAGCCATGTGCTTTTAAAATTGGTTGAAAATAATTCTAATTAAAAATTAGAATTATTTAATTTCATGTGACCTTGGTGAGGTGGCACAAAAAGTTGTAGACATGTGCTTGAATTCCTAATCGAGATTAGTGAAGATTAATTAAATAAAACAAGCTTATGGAAATTTGTTTATTTAATTAATTTAGAAGAATATGATTTTAGATTTGGAGAATTAGAAAAGGGTGAACAATATAAATAAATTGAGAATTTATTTATACATAGTTGAAATATTAATTAAATAACTAGTATTTAATTAATTAAATGCCATGACTTTTTTTAGGTGTATACAGGTTATATATGGTTTTTCTCAAGAGCCACAAAATGCAAATCAGGGTCTTAAGTAAGCAATTTTGGAGTGTAGGAAAAAATATTTTCAGGGTCTTAGCCTAGGTGACAGATGTTATCAATGAAGAAATTCTAGCCCTGTCATGCCCTAGGTGGATAGTAGTGAAGAAAATTACACCAAGAATTTGGAACCTAATCCCACTATTGTTGGAACCCTATGGACGGGTGTTAAAGGTAGACAATTGCAAAACTGCTCTTTCACACATGGATGCGAGAGCACTGGTCTCCCTTGAACCAGGGATTGATATACCACATATTTTGAGATTAAAACTCGATAATGGAGTCACAGATTGTGCCCTGGAATTGCTCGGGGGCCTAAATTCTTGTTATCTTTGCAGAAAAGAAGGGAATATGATAAAAAACTACCTGCTCATTAAAATAAACCCTTGAAACAAAAACAAGTGGCTGGGGTGCAAGAACAGGTGGTCATGAGGGGAGATGAATTCACCCACACCAAAGATTCTCCTAATAATCGTGACGCTCTATGTGGGGATGTAGCAAAAGAAAGCCCAATTCATGGGACTATAAACTCAAGCATGAATACAAATAATGAGAAAATCAAAAAGGCAGTGGAAACTCTAAATCAATAATTGAGCAAAATAGGAAGCCTTCTTGTAAATGACCATGAAACTATGGAAGCCCCTCAAACTTGTGCTAACTCTATGGATAGGGAATCCCTAATGGGAGATGTGTTCTCTGAAACATCTTCTCATTTCTCTGAGGAGTTTGAGCAAGGTGTCTCCGAGAACATGGAAACTAATGGAGAGATTCATATGGGCAACCCGAGATTAGGTCATCTGTCTGGGACCAAAGAATGGAAAAATGCACAACAACTTGCATTGGAGAAATTAAAAAAGAAAAATGGGGTTGTGGACATAAAGAAAATTGATAATGTGGGGGTCATCCCTAATCGAGGAA
Organism: Sequoia sempervirens; assembly: GCA_007258455.2. NCBI lineage: Eukaryota > Viridiplantae > Streptophyta > Pinopsida > Cupressales > Cupressaceae > Sequoia > Sequoia sempervirens. Next base: position 5,652,730 of record VDFB02193867.1, on the reverse strand, counting down.
GTCCTGTGAAAGTAAAATACATTGTGTCCGCCTATGAAACCAAAATCTTGCCTACCGATGCACAGGTTAGTGGCACTGTTGGACTGGTGGTAGGCCTGTCTAACCACAAGAGTTTGAGAAAGATGGCTGGCCACAATGGTTCTAATAACCAATCCACCGATGCTGCTGAGTTGGGTATGGGTATGCGGGAAGTTGGTGGCTTAGGGGGAGAGGAAAAGTTAGAGATGGCCCCTGGGAAGACAATCCTGAAGCCAACAACCTCTCCACCCGGGCTTCTGTTAGGATGCTTATTGAGAATGGTTCCAACCCTCCTGGTAGGAGGAGGCCTGGTAGGCCAAAGAAAGAGGAAGGATCCATAATTCCAATTGGGAAAGGGAAATTAAAGAAAAAAAAAGAGAAAAAAAACTAAGTGTTGTCAGTGCAAGCCTGATACCCAAGAGGATGGAAACTGAAACCAAGGTCCCCAAATTCTTCGAGGCCTTTAGGCCCGAAAAAGAGGTTGACTCTCTAATTGGTCTAGATGGCCCTTAACATTATCTCTTGGAATGTATAGGGACTTGACTCCCCTAACAAGAAACATATAGTGAGAAGGTTCATTAGGCAATGAAAAATCAAAGATGTGGTCCTACTTCAGGAATTGAAATCAACTGGTTTTTCACTTGAAACAAGTCTCTTATACATCTAGAGGGATGTTGCACACTTTTCCACCCAACATGAAAAGGGGAAAGGTGGGGCAATTGTGCTTATCTCCAAAAAAATGGAGTCACCTTGTCACTAGTTTGGGTACCTCCCCTTGTAACAGGGTTGTTTGGATCAAAATCAAGTTAGAAGACCAAGTGATAGGGGTGTGTTCCATCTATGCTCCAAATGAGTATAATGGAAGGTGCAAGCTATGGAGCTGGCTTGGCAATTTGGAAAACATCCCCTGGATCCTTGGAGGGGACTTCAACATGGTAGAGAACAAAGAGGACAAATGTGGGGGAATAAACATGGAATGGAAAGGAAATGAGAATTTTTTTTGGTCAAGAATGAAATCCAAATTAAACCTAGAGGATTCAATTGAAGGACTAAAAAAGGACCTCACAAGTATATGGTTCACTTGGTGTAACCTACAGAAAGGCCCCAAAATAATATATTGTTGTCTTGATAGATTCTATCTAAACAAATTTTTTTTTCTAACAGATACATTGAGAGAAGGGTGTAAGGTTGAGGTTCGCCCCTCCACCTTGTCAGACCATCACCCCATAAGAGCAAGGTTCTTACTCAAATCAAGGTGTAAAGTGACCAAGAAGAAAGGGGATAGATTCATCCTCAACACAAATCTTCTTCAAGACCATGACCGTGTGGATGGGGTGTTGTCCCTTAGAAAGATCAATCAAGGACTCTATAAAAACATAAGTGTGATAGAAATATGGGAATTAAACACAAGGGGGTGGAAATCTCTCTTCCAAGTGATTGGAAAAAATGCCTTAGACAGAAGAAGGAGAGAAGGCCTCTTGCAAGAAGAATTGATGCAAGTGGAGGCTTGTCTATAGAAGGTTCCTGAAGACATTGATCTTGGGAACAAACTCAAAATTACCAAGGATTCCTTGAGGAAAATCCAAAATTTTAGGATCCAGGGGCTTAAAGTGAGATCCAAACTCAATTGGTTGGAGAGTGGGGACAAGGCGACCAAATATTTTTTTCAGGCTGCTCAAAGATAAAAGAATTAAAGAGAAAATTAAACATATTTAGGTGGATGGAGAAGTCTTCATAGACCAAGAAGGCATAAAAGGGCATTTTTTCAGCTTCTATCAGAACCTATTTTCCTCTAAATGCAAAGGGGATGGATGTTCCAATGCAGGGGAACTAATAAAAGGCATAGTCCCTAATAGGATAATGAAAGATGAAGCAATTGAATTGAGCAAAGACATTTCAAAAGATGAAATTAAAAATGCAATCAATTCACTACAGAATGACAAAACACCTAGGGCAGATGGCCTCCCAGCTGAATTCTACAAGACATTTAGCAACTGGATAGTTGATGATCTGCACTCTATATACACAAAGGCCCTAGCAAGAGGTACTCTAGGGAGAAACATTAATAAAGGTATCATAATACTATTGCCCAAGGAAGGTGATAAGTCCATAATTAAGAATTGGAGACTGATAACCTTGTTAAATGTATCCTACAAAATCCTTCCTAAGCTCTTGGCCAAAAGATTAGTGAATATCCTCCTGAGGTTCATAAGCAGCACCCAAACATGATTAATCAAAGATAGGTACATCCTTGAGAATCTAATAACTAGCTAGGAAGCTATGGAGTGGGAAAAAGTGACAAACCAAGAAGCAACAATGGTGTTGTTAGACTTTGAGAAGGCATATGATAGGATAGAATGGAAGTTTATCAGCCTAATTCTTGAAGCCTTGGGATTTTCTGATGCTTTTGGTAAAATGGTGGCCACTCTTTTCAAAGATGTTGTGGCTTAGGTGGACATCAATGGGTCTCTCACAGAGGAGGTTTCCCTGGAAAGGTCCATTAGGCAAGGATTCCCCTTGGCTCTAGCCTTGTTTGTGATTGCAGCAGATGCCCTACACTTCATCCTTAGGTCTGATAGGGGAACACCAAGAGTAAAAGGTATCTCCCTGCCAAATCATGAGGACCTTATTAACATCCAATTTGCAGATGATACAACCTTGTTTCCTCTGTTAGATGAAGAAAAATTTAACTTAATATAATGGAAAAATTAGACACATTATGTGCAGCCTTTGGAGCAAGAGTGTTTGTTACTAAATCAATAGTGCTTGGTTGGAAGGAAGAACCCCTAAAGTGGTTGACTAAGTTTGGCATGCAATGGGGTGGTCCCCAAAGATAGGTTAGGTACCTCAACATTCCCTTTGCTATGAACCCAGACCTAAGGGAGATGTCGATTTGGATACATAGAAAGATTGATAAGAAGATTGGTACTTGGAATAGGCAGTTCCTCTCCTTGGCAGGGAGAATTCAGGTGTGTCAGAAAATTTTGGCCTCATACAATATTTACTTCGCCTATGTTTGGGTTTTTAGCAGTTATCAGGTTGAGGAGCTATAGAGGAAAATCAGAAACTTTATTTGGTCATATGGGAAGGGAAAGAAAAAGAAGCACTCGGTAAGGTGGGAATGGTGTTGCCGATGCAAAGCAGGAGGCTTGGGGCTAAAAGATCTCAAATTACAAGGCATAGCTCTAGCATTAAAATGGATCCTAAAGGCCCTAGATGAGGATGAACCGTGGAAAATCCTAATCAGGAATAACATTAAAATGGGAGCCCCCAAACATGCAAAGTCCTGGAAAGGACTTCCATTGTGTGATCTCATATGCAACAAGTATGCAATAAATCTTGAGGGGTCTTTGGTCTTCAAGAGCCTTTGGAAGGCATGGGAATTCATAAAAGAACACATCCAAAACACCCAAGTTGTCTCTGATAGCACAGTCTATGCACATAAGTCAATTTGGTGGAACCTTTGCCATAATGGCAAACCTTTGGCGCTCAAACAAGGTTGCTCAACTAAGGCTTGGGAAAATAAAGGTATCAAATACCTTACAGATATTTTGGATGAGGAGGTCCTGAGATATTGGAACCAACTCAGCATGGTTTTCAATCTTCCTACCTCAAACTAGAGAACATTCTCAGTCCTAAAGGAGGCTTGTAAGGAAATCCCTCGTAATGCCATCCATATGGTTGACTCTGATCAATATAAGTTGAATCCGATCAATTTAAAGACTGTAGGTGGAGCGATGGATCTAAGCTTTCAAAGCTTAGTGTAAAGAAGATATATAATTCTCTTATCAGTTAGCATGACATCTATACATACCTAAACCAAGCCTGGAAGATGAAATTGAGTAAGAGCGAATGGACAAAAAATTTCAAAAACTGCTGGTCAAATGTGTTGGAGCCTAAGAAGGCTCACTTTCGATGGCTTCTAACAATGAAAAGACTACCAATCAATTGCAAATTAGAAGAAATTGAGATTTGTAGCATTTGCAAAGTCCTTGAAATAGTAAACCATATCTTCTTTGAATGCTTCTTTACAAGGGAAGTATGAAGCTTATTTTACAAAAACCAATGTATTTGGGATAAAAACAATAATTTAAGACCAGAAAGAACTTTGTTACTGATTCTTAATAAATATAGAAAAGGCCTAATGTTGTTTTGGAATCTTCTTACAATTGAAATCCTTTGGTTTATTCGGAAAAAGAGAAATGAGGATAAATTTTGTGGGGTCAGGCGTGCACTTACTGAGTCTTGTAAAAGACTCACCCTCTCATATATTGCTATGCAGGTTGCTCTCATGGTCAAAGTGTCTAGAACAAAGTTTCTAAAGTTGATAGAATATGGCACAATTATGTTAAACCTTCAAGAGGTAAACTTTGGACAGGGGTGGCAGCATACCACATAGGTCTTCCTTAGAGCACTGGAGCTCTTTCATAAAGAATTCAATGAAAAGGTGGAAAACAATGAGCAAGGTGTGGGGGCTCCTCCTCTTCTTAGCATCGAAGAATTCTCAAGGGAGGAGATTGAAGCTGCAAGTTCATTTCAAAGGCTCAAAGGTTCAGGGCGTAGGGGTCCAGATGGTCTGTAGTGGCACACATCTTCTTTTTTGCACTGGTTTTTGGCTTGGAAAGTAGCAAGTTTCCCTTGGTCATTGTATGGTCTACAGATTTAACACCTCACAGGTTAGACAAGTATCTTAGATCTTCATAGAAGATCGGGCTCTCATGGCGGCACAAACACTCCCGATAGTATAGTTGTTCTTCTCACTTTGTGTTTTTTTGCAGGTCACATGTAGCTAGTTATTTTTGCTTTTATGTTGTACATGATTGTATTATTTTGTAATCTTGTGAACAATGTAAAAATCTAATAGTAAATATTTGTAGGGGGGGTAAAACAATATTGATATTGTAAGAAGGGATCATTGCAATAGTATATTGTCTTTTTCACCTTGACTTTGTAGCTTTTTGTTGTTCAAACTATTTCCAATACACAAAATTAATGTGAAAATTATCTCCAGTCAACACTTAGAGTGTGCTGGTTAAGGGTCCAATCCCATGGATGGGGGCTTCCTTAAAAGTCTCAATGGGTGCTACTTAGCTTTTTTAGGAATATTTTAAAGTACATGGTCCCATGGATTTAGTTGCAATTTTGCTTAAAATTTTAAGCTCTGAAATATAGGGAAGCTGGTGGTCCCATGAATTTAGTATTGCACTGCTCTTAAAATTTTAAGCTCCAAAATTTGAGGAAGTTGGTGGTCCCATGGATTTAATGTTGCAATTCTACTTTAAAATTTAAGCTCAATTTTTTTTTTAAACTAATGAGCATGACCATCACTCATTATTAAAAAAAAATCAATTTTTTCCTTACAACATTGTGTGCATTGTGTCTACAATAATCAAAATAACAAAAATTAATATTTAAAAAATACATAAATTAACATTGAAGAAAAAAACACCATATCCCCCTCTCTCCTAATAGCATAGCAGCCTAGAGGAATATTTGAATTGGGACCATTAGCTACCCAAACATACTACAGTTTCATAGATGTGGGCCTGCAAGTATAAGGATTGCATCACAGTGGGAATGAATGGGAATCTCCCTTGCCCTTGCAGGCCAAACCCAAAATACTTGAGCATAAAACTACACCATCATGATTTTGTCCCATAAAACAAAACATCCATGAAAACATAATCAATGAAGTTAATTTTATTTTCAATAAATGAACAATATCATGGGCATCATGATATGAATATCTTATGTCAGATGCAAAGGACAAATATGTCTGCTAATGAGATCAGGAAGAGATCTTACAAATTTCATCTACTCCTTACAGACACAATTATTTTCTAGAGTATTTTCCATCTACAAAGGTAGAAGCCTTAATGCATTTCTCACTATGACAAGAAAATATTGTACATAACATACAATATCTGTTCCACACAACAATAGCAAACAAATTAAAAAATGAAGTAAAGACTACCAATATTCTCCAATCTGTTGTAGTTTGCAATCCCTTGCACCATATCTCCCCCATATGAAACCTAAACCTTAGAAAACCATTAACATTCTCCATGTCCTGGCTCCAAAACTTCCATTTATTACCTTTTAATCACTAAATTTGGAGATTTGAAATGTACCCACTAAGAATTTGGGCTTTTGGGTCTTGTACAGTAGCCATAACACTACAACAACAATGACCACAAGCACTCTAAATTTCTCTTCACATTATTATTTTTATATAACTTAATTGTAAAAGGCTATCAATCTAGATTAAATTAAAATATAAAATGTGGATAGTGCCTCTCATTCACTCAATATATTTATTCTTACAAGATAAAATGCCTTTGTGTAAAGTGATAGCCTCTGTATCCAATACTTATCCATTAATTTGCAACAAAAACTTTATCAAAAAGACATGCTCTTGAATTTAAATTATTTATTTTATTAAACATATGTTGGAGATACACTACACTAAATGACCAAAGTCTAACAATCCTCCAAGAGAAGTAAATTCAATAAAATGAAATGAATGCGAGTGTAGTATACTCCCAAAGCAAAGCTCTACATATCCCATCTTAACTCACTATCCCTAAAAACAACAACATTCTTCTAACACACAGCCCAACACAACTGCATCAAAACAACAACACAATAATTACTCACATTTGCATTTGCCTACATCTTTCTTTCTTCAATCATCTTTTTTTTTTCAAGCAGTGAATTGAATGCTCCTTACTAATTGAAATGGGGTTAGAAAAAATTCAAAACAATGGATTATATTTTTTTGTTTCTTTTTCTCTTCTTTTACTAGCTTGCCTTGATTAAACCATTTATGTTAAGAGTAATAATTAAAATTTGTGTTCATGCATGTATGAAGTAAATTAAATAGTTATATAAAAGAATATAATTTAACTAAACTAAAATAATTTTATATTTTTTAATATATATGTATGCATGTATGTGTATATATGCATTTATTATTTATATAAATATAATTAATCAGAATGGCAACAATTATAAAAAATCAGAGGCAACACAAGCAGTTGTGGCTTCTCCTCTTCTTTGTAGGTTGTGGTTTGTATCTGGGAAAGGCAGCTCCATAAGCATGACCCTTAGTGTATGCACCATTAAGGTTTTGTACCCCTGGCTTGCTTGCATGATGCACTCTATCAGTCATTGCTTTCACTCACAAATCAACAAGAAGTAGGGGATTAGTAGAAACTATATTTGTTCCCTCTGAGGATATCACACTACCTTACTCTTAATAGCATTTAACCCTTAAAGCCAAGAGAAAAAGAGAGTTCCTCTAATTCTACAGATCACTAGATTAGTTCTCAAAAACATCATTTGTACAATTTATAAATTCATTTCAAAAGAGAAACAAAAATTTGAGGCCTTTTATCTCCCACATAGAAATCTCAGGATTCATATAAGGAGAAAAAATTAACAAAAATAATATAAAAAATTACAAAAGTAATTCAAAATTGAAAACATGTCTTGAGATCTATTACATCCATACAAAATCAATTAAGCTTTTTGTTTTTATGGCTCTACATGTCTACATTATTCATATCAACATTTACAAAAGTCATTAATGCTTCTTGAGCAAGTGTTGCAACTGGATCAGCTAATTCATTGGTTGGCATATTTGTTCCATTCTGAGCAAAATCATCTTCATATGTATCATCTTCATCCTGCACAATTTCTAATTTCATATTATGCAATATACAACAAACAATGGCTTTTGGAACCATTTTCAAATTTGGATGCCACATTTTCTATTGTAAAATTTGCCACATCCTCTTTAGCCTTCCAAATGTGCACTCTACCACAATGCATGTTGATGACAACTTAAAATTGAATTCTGATTGGTTTGTTGTTAGACCTCCACTAAATGGTGTAATTAACCATGTCAACAATGGATATCCTCCATCACCAATAATGTACTCTCTCATATTTAGTGAGTCAATTGACTCTAGATGACCATTTAATCTTTGTCCACCTTCACATAGTTTATAAAATCATGAATTTCATAGAAGTCTAGAATCATTTACAGAACCAGGCCATCCTGTAAAGACATCCATGAAATACATATTACTATCAACAATTGCTTGTAATGACATACTATAGTTATGATCACGATCATACCAATCAAAGGAACACTCATTGGGTGGAAGATGAAATTGGATGTGAGTTACATCTATAGCTCCACAACAATTTGGAAATCCTCATTTTAGATGAAATCCTTCTTTTACATGCTCAAGTGCCATTTGGTTACTAGGCCATCGGATATGATTTCAAAATCGAATATAAAAGACATTGATGAACTTATTTACAACTCTTACCACAGTTGACTTTCCACAACCAAATAGTTCACTAATGTTAACCATTGTCATTCCAGATGACAATCGTAAAATTGCAATGGCAACCTGTTTCTCAACTGGAAGGACCCTATTTTGGAAAGTTGTAGCAAATGAATATGGTATTTCACCTTGCTTTAGGTCATCATTCAAAATTTCACAAAGATTTTGAAATAATGCATACGGAAACCTAAAAATGTCACGGAAACATTCATCATCACATCTAACTTGAAAAATGTAGTGGTTCCACCAATGTAAAGAGCGTGGTTTGATATACCACTCACCTTGAATTCTTCCTTCCCATTGAGAACCAGATAAATTAGTTTCAACAATGTCACTTTCCAACTCAGAAGTGATTGCATGAAGCACTGTTTCCATATCATCTAAGTCCATGTTTGATGATTGTCTTTCAGAGAAATCTATTCTATGCTGCTTAAATTTTTTTTGTATATTGTTTAAATTTTGAAGATCACTCCAAATCTGTATTGCCAATTGAACAACATTTGATGCAATGGTAAGAACAAATTTCATTTTTTCTGTTGAACTGGAATTCATTGTGCAATTATGATCTCCACCCTACAAAACCAAAAAAAAAGCAAAAAAACATTAAATACAATGTTTTAATGTCTATGAATATGGTTAAACAAATTTGTGAGACTAATATAAGAATGGTAAGAACATGGCAGAGAAATAATAGTAAGAACAATGTTATACAATGTTTTTAGATATGGTCATACTAACCTCACATTCATTATGACTGTCCAGATTTAATGTGAGGTCACGAGTTCAGTATATAGTTTTAAAAAGTTTCATGTAATTCTTTAATAGCTTTTAGTTGGAGTTTTATAGAGAACCATTCTTATTTTCTTAAATCTCCATTATTTGATTTGATTTCCAATATTCTATTTTTATGAACTACAGTGATATCATGATCATTTAAATTTGTGTAGATATTGGGACTTTTCCCAGTTGTGCTCTGCTGCCCCAAGTACTTTTTGCTTATCTTTGTTATGTTAAGGAAGAACTCATTAGCAGGTTTGAGTGGTTGTTTGCAGAGCATCCATCAATAGTTTTAATTTCTAATATGGTAGAAATTTGGTTTATTTGCAAGTTTTAGTTTTGTTCAGAAGGAATGATTTATTGACTTTTCATAATAGGATAGAAGTCATTTTCTTATCAATATTTTTGTTCTTTTTTACTTGATTGGAAAACTAGAAAAAGATTGCATAAATGCTTGCTTAAATATAATACTATAGATATCTTATGCAAGGCCAAGTTAATATGGTTAAAGCCATGCAGATTTATAGTGCCTAGAAGCATAAGCATATAAATTTGTGTTTTTCAAATGTCAGCAGGAGGTTCTTTGGAAAAAAATTCCAGTGGTACATAAAGTTGAAAGAGCATTTGTACTATCCTTATTCAACCTTAAAGGAAAGAGTAGATTTTGGAGTGAAACCATATTAAGGGGTGGTACGTTCATAAATGTTTATACAATCTGTGATTGAGGAAAGGTTTGATAATAGGGTTGTCATTTGAATGATTGCAGTTTCATCTTTGACTCTTTTGTGCAAATGCTCTACATTTGGATTTAATAATATTGTGGGGTTAAATTAAGCGTCAATAACTAAAGGAATGATATTATTTTTGCAAGTGTTCTTTTGAGAGTATGCATGAATTTTACTTAACAAACTTTCAACAATAATTGAAAATAGTTGTGCCATCAGTTTTTAAATACGCAAAGGGGAAGAGCATTTGGATTTACACTAGAAAATACAATGTGCAAAAATTGCATACATAGCAAGAAACTAAAACCCCAAACAATGTGATAGAGGAAATTACAAAATTATAGTTTGATATTAAAGACTCAAGGCTTTTACTGTCCATAATATGAGAAGACAATATTTTAAAAAAATTCCATGATGATTATTTCAAATTAACATTTCAGATCACAACACCATATCCATCATCACGAAGAATCTCATGTTTGTATTGTAGACTAGAGCTCCTTATATAGATAACTTGAATGAAGTATATGATTCCTTTCATTGGGCCCATCATAGGAAAATAATAAATGCATAAACTAGCTGGTACTAAGCTTAGAGTTTGTAAGCACTAATTCAAAAACATTAAATATACTACTAATTCAGTCTGCTGATCTTACTTTAGAATTGAAGTATGTTAAAAACTACATTATTCTTCCAACAAAGGGCAATATATTATTTATGTTGTTTATGCTAAGCATGGCCAAATGAACAAACATAACAAATATATGCCTTAGAAACAACAATATTGAACAAAGAAAGAAATGCAATGTATTTGCTACAATATCCCAAATGTCAAATGTTTTTAATACTTCACTTGAAACTTTACAGATATTGGAAAAAATGCTAATAGAAAAATTCATCCTCAAAATTAATTGTATTGAAATACAATTGAAATACAAATTGTTCTTTGCATATTATTTAAATACTATTAGTTTTAGGATCATAAATGCAATAAGTAGAAATACAACACACAGATCAATGAACACAATAATTTTACCCTGGGAAAACCCTCCTCAAGGGAGAAAAACCCAACAAAATGATCTCTTATATATCAGATGAAAAAGTGCAGAAGACTGCATACAAAATCAAGCCCTAAACAAGGCCAAGTCTTATACAATAAGATATGTCACTTCTCCTTGAAGCGAATGATAATACTTCTTCTTGAAAATTCAACCTGCTGCTGAAGATATTCTAATTTAGAATGGAATGATTGCTTGATCAAATGAGAGGACTTCATTCTCTTTATATACAAAGCTAGGCACCCTCCTTTCTAGGGCCGACCTAGAAATAAATATAATTTTTTTTATGAAACAAGAGGCCGACTTGCCTTGATTACATTTTATTTAAGAAAATAGCTCCCAAAGCTACAAAACACTAACACTCCCTCTTACCTAGGGAAGTATTTTCAAATATCCTCATCATGGAGTCTCTCAACATGACACCTACAATGGCTACACTCATATGTGAAAAACCACATCTCAATCTCATAGATGTACAAGAGTTCATCATGGAGTCTCTTAACATGATGTCCACAATGGCTACACCCATTTGTGGAAAACACATCTCAGTCTCATAGATGCACAAAGGTTCATTACGAAGTCTCTCAATGTGATGTCATCATGGAGTCTCTCAACATGACGTCCATAATGGCTACTCCCATGTGTGGAAAGAAACACATCTCAGTCTCAAAGATGTACAAGGGTTCATCACAAAGTCTCTCAACATGATGTTGTCATGGAGTCTCTCAACATGACGTCCACAATGGCTACTCCCATGTGTGGAAAGAAACACATCTCAATCTCAAAGATGTACAAGGGTTCATCACGAAGTCTCTCAACGCGATGTCGTTATGGAGTCTCTCAACATGATGTCTCATCTCAATCTCAGATATGAACAAGGGCTTGCACCTCATATTTCTCCATCTCAGATAAATATACATTACAAGGGCTTTCACCTCATATTTCTTCGTCTTAGAGAAATATACACTACAAGGGTTTTCACCTCATATTTCTCTGTCTCGGAGAAATATACATTACAACAAATCTTCATGACGATGTGACTCCCTCTGAAGCTCCAAGTACTTGCATCAACCTCCTAACCTACTCGTCCAAGATTGTCTGCAATTCTTTCCTTAGAGGAACGGTTTCCAACACACACCTCCGACACCATTGACTTGCGAGAGTTCAAGACTGTCCTTCTCGACCTCATCCCAGATCACCCTATTCTGAATAGGTTTGCGGAGCTACCAATGTCAAATCCAGATTGACTATCTTGTGTAATTCCATTCTCTACAGCTAAAGAGGTCTTCCAAGGACTTTAGCACCTGTCCTTGCAACACTACAACCCACTTAGCTGACACCTTCACTTCTTCTCAGTGAGTCACAAAACTCCCTCTTGATCTTTGCCTCAGAGATTGCAAAGAAATCCTTTGGAAGTGAACTCCCCTCCATTGACTAATCTCATAACCTTAATCCTTTTCCTGGACATGCTCTCAACTCGTTTCTAGAATTTAACTCCCTCTGAATGAAATTTCCTCTACTTCGAAGTAGCTGATCACAATGACAATCTGTATAGGTTCTTCGTTGTTTAGAGTCTTCATCTTTCTCAATCTTCTTTGTTGATGTAAACTCTCCATCCAAGGCTGGCCCAACCTTGTGCCCTCGAGAGATGTCTCCAGTGAAGGATCAAGAGAGTTATGCGCCACCAACTCAGTCCCATGGCTGCAATCTATGTCTCCATGTTTGTTCATTTCTCCAACCGATAGGACTTCCTCATAGAATGCCTCAAACTCTTCCTCCCTTTGAATTCCTTATGCAATCTCTCATCATCCTTTTACTCCTCGATCCATCCTGCATTTTAGAGAGATTAATAATAGTTCATAAAATCAAACTACCCCGAAGAGGAATATACAAACCAATGCTAGTAGCATACGTGATTCATTATTCCCAATGCTATTGCATGAATTATTATTAACTACATGATTATTTAAATTCAAGATCATTATTCAAAGGTACAAACATAAAATACTTATCTCTTTATTGTTGATCAATTCAATGATGCCTTTTCAGATTTTGATCTCCATATCTTTCCCTACTATCAGCACCACAGTCTCTTTCACCATATCAACCACCACTATAATGATCCCCTCCAAGACAATCTCCACGACCCATACCAGCATGTAGGGATAGCGTGAAGAAAAACAGAAAAGTTGGGAGTTGGACGCTATGTGTTGGTTGGTGATCATTAAGCATGCATCACAACCTTACTTCCAACACCCAAGCCACTGTCACCCAAGCAACTTGAAGCCAAACCAACAATACCACCCAACTCACCACCAACGTGATCCACCATTGATGTTTCGTTAACCGAAGTGCTACCTCTATCCAACTTCAATTTACAATAGCTGCACTCCAGCTAACAATCCAAGTTTTAATTCAATCTCCAAATTCCATAGAGTTCCAACAATATAAGACTTTGAAACATAATTTGATAATAACCATCTGCTAGCATGATTTTTTGAACAGTAATAAAGGGACTCGACGCTCAGAAGAAATAGTGACTAGTACAATAGCTTCAGAATTTAGAGGTATTACTGATGTGGTTACAGCCATTCAATGAACTAAGTGTAGACTTTCTTATCAAAACCCATTTCACATGCATAGAACAAGCATTACAAGTCGTGAATTTCTAACTTCTACTACAGGAAGGTATAGGTCGGTCGATCACTTCCACAGAATATGCTTTAGGCACTACAAATTGCAGTATGGAGTCATGGATACCACTGGAAACCCAAGCTAATGAAAGCGAACCAAAATTATCACCAGGATTAATAATATAAACACCCAGCCATATTATTTACCACACCACATTAGACCCGTGCCCAGATTGAAACTCAAAGCTAGACACTGAAATCAACACTTCACTGAAAATCTTCCAGAATTTCAAAGAGACTTTCTTGATCAGCTCCTAGGCCACGTCAATTCTCCAGCTGGCCTGAGCATGAGTGGCACACTTCATATAGGAGAATAATAATTTTGGCTTCCAGGAGATATAGATGTCACCCAACTGAAATATTAAGACTCCTGCTAATAGGTCCCAAACTCCCGTTAGGGTAAATCCCGCCAACGATAATGCTTATATAACTAACGTGAATTATCTCTCAAATTCAATTTGTCGTTCATCATTCTCGTCACAAATGCAACCTGCTAGGAATTGAGATTCTTCTGCTCTTGTCATCCTCAATTTTAAAGAATTTGTGACTCTTCAAATTTTCAACTGCCTTCATATCATCCCGACTCCAATTGAAGAAGGTGGCTATGTATAATCTTCAATTCCAGTTGGCAACACCAAACGTCACCCTTGTATTTGAACGGCAACTCCAATACTTTCGCCTATTCTTTCCTCTTTCGTTCAATCCCCATGACAGGCTCGACCTTGGTTTCTTATTGTTTGAATGCTTCACCGAAGATTCCCAAACTATAATCTGAACCTATAGAAAAATAGTTTTGTATCGGGCCATTAACTGACTTCTCCAAATCTACATTTACAAGGATATAAAATTTAGTCCTGATATAGCACACCATATACCATTAAAACTTCCAAAGTAGCGGCGACATTCAAAATTCAAATCCTTATGGAAGTCAGCAGTATAAGTTGATTATTAAATCCTCTCAAATTCAAGACCACGCTAACACAGGTGTCCAATACTTGGAATGATGTTTTCCCAATAAACTGATAATTAGACACTTATTCACAACTCTATTCGACACATAGGTATTGATTCATAAAATGATACGGCCCCTCCATCTTCCATGCGAAACACAAAGTCTTTATTCATTCTTTACATCGCTGGGAATAAATTCCTCTCCCATGATTTCCTTATTCAAACGGCTCCTTACAAACCTTTGACCGACAACCCTCCAAATTGATAATTTCTGGAAATTGTCTATTACGCCTTAGCCAAATCTGATCAGATCTTTTTTAAACTCGCTCTGATACCATGTTAATTTTAGTATCAGAAATGCAATAAGTAGAAATACAACACACATATCAATGAACACAACAATTTTACCCTGGGAAAACCCTCCTACTCGAGGGAGAAAAACCCAGCAAAATGATCTCTTATATATCAGATGAAAAAGTGAAGAAGACTGCATACAAAATCAGGCCCTAAACAAGGCCGAGTCTTATACAATAAGATATGTCACTTCTCCTTGAAGTGAATGATAATACTTCTTCTTGAATGAAATCTACTGCTTGAAAAATTTAGAATGGAATGATTGCTTGATCAAATGAGAGGACTTCATCCTCTTTATATACAAAGCTAGGCACCCTCCTTTCTAGGGCCGAACTAGAAATAAATATAATTTTGTTTATGAAACAAGAGGCCGACCTGCCTTGATTACATTTTATTTAAGAAAATAGCTCTTGAAGCTACAAAACACTAACCTTAAATACAAACATTAAACACAAATTCTCTTTGCATATTACTTAAATACAAACATTAAACAAAATAACAAATCATTTCTCAATTGAAAATGATTCAGAAATTTTTAACATTGCTTGGCCAATAGAATTTAAGGCTACAACCATGTTCATTTGCACAACAACCTTTTGCTCCTCCAACTTAATCAGCTTTTCATCATTTAATTCTTCCTTTTTGAATTGCCTTTCCATGAGATCATACTTTTTTTATGGCGTTTCATACAACCTTCTTAAACAATTTGTAATGTGGAAACAACCAATTTGTTGTTTTCCAAAATTGTATCTTTCATACCATTGGTTTTCAGTACTGATTTTTGCTTCTTACCTTGTAACCTTTTTTCTGTTTCATTATCAGTGTTTAGTGACCCTTGACAAGCTGTATCAAATTCATCAATAGGAACATTTTCACTTGGAGAGGAGTTTTTGTCACCAAATGTGTAGTTGTTGTCTGAAGTATCAATGCATATGTTATTGGGATCAATTGCTCTATCACTACCAAAACTGGCCTCCATTGCAACCATAAACTCGTTTGGAAAGTTTGGTGGAAGCTTTTTTTCAGCTCTCTCTCTACTTGTCATATTCCAATAGCTATCATGGCCAGAGGGAATATGTGATTCATAATCCCTTATTCTTTTATAATCTGGCAAGATATGTTCCCATCGATCTCGACACTGATTTACTGTTTTAAAGACACCATGCTGAGAACAATAGTCTTTCATAGTTTTCCACTTTTCAATAGTAGTTGTAGTTTTCTTCATTGCACCACTATTAAATCTAGTGTGTCTTTTTCAGCTCATTTTGCTTCAATAAGTACTATGGTGTCTGCAATGGTCCATCGTGTCCTTCCTTTATGTGTAGGAGGAACCAAAGGTGGTTTATCTTGATTTTCAGTTGCAGAAAAAATATTAGTATATTGTTCATTAGGAGTTGAGGTGACAAAATCTTCATTTGCCCTTTCTGTAGTTGGAGGACAACTAGAGTTGATTGTTTCATTGGTTCTTTGAGTGCTTGGAACAAAGTCAAAGAGATCATCGTCAATAGAATAAATATCTTCATCTTCTATGCGGTTTTGTGAGAGCAATGTTGTGAACCTCCTAAAGCCATGATTTGAAGGAATTGGACGATGCAAATTCCTATCTATGGCAATGAACTGCAATAAAATATATATTCAAAAATTAATATGTTTGGTAAAAAGAATGTGTTGATACACAAATGTTTTCATAGTGAACAGTCATTGGAACACATTATATTGTAAGTAAATGAACACAGACTAGCTGAAAATGAATTGTCATCGGTACATATTATTTGATACATTGACGAGGTTTGTTTAGATACAATCTAAAAACTGAAACTAACACTACTAGCTTTCTAATAGACTACTAACAACATTCACAAACAAACTAATGCAGATAAGCCTCTGCTCTTACAAGTTAGTCTCGAACTTTGTTGATTCTTCAATCATATTACTCATTTTAGTATAACCTTTGGCTTATTCTGGCAGCTGCTTTTTCTCAGGACAAATGAATGGATACAATTTCTTGAACTAACCTGTATGTTTCTGACTGTGGTAGGGTGATAAAAAATCTCCTGGCATAGTACCTCTGGGAGTGAAAGATGTATTTAACATTATACAGGATGTAAGCTCAATGATATGAAAGCTTTTTATTACATTGTTTGTTCTGAGATTATTATATAATTGTTCTAAACATCATTTGAACCCTGCAAACACCTGGTCGAGAGTTTCTTCTTCATGTCTCATATTTAGAAATCTATAATGAGGTTAACATTTTTCTCCATTCATATTTTCAATTTTGACACATATTAATACAAGTTAATCAGGAATATGTTGAATGAATGTTTTCTATATGACTGAGCTTGTGGTGAGGATGAAAATACAAGCTCTTTGAAAAACTGTACTTAACAATATTGGGTGTTTATTTGGCAATACATATTGGATAGAAAAGAGATGATGTTTTTAACGCTGGATTCCAAAAAATTAAATTACAATACATTGTCAGATTTGGGAGAATAATTTATTCATACAAATTCTTTTTGGTTTGGTAAGAAGGGAAATGTTTTACAAATGAAAAATATTTTACAAGTATAGAATGTTGGCAAGACTTCGTAGAATGGTTGGGAAATCTGTCCATTTTAGACAATATGTATTTTTGGTGATATTTTTCGAGGAAAGATGCAAGATTTACAATTTACACAAATATATTTGTGATTGTAGTAAATATATATTTTGCAATTGTACTGAATTTACATTTAGATGGCATTTACACAAACATATATGGCATTTACATTGTAGTGAATTTACATTTAGATGGCATTTACAGATGGAATTTACACAAACATATATTGCATTTACATTGTAGTGAATTTACATTTAGATGGCATTTACACACTATCTAAATGTAAATTCACTACAATCGCAAAGTATATATTTACTACAATCACAAATATATTTGTGTGAATTGTAAATCTTGCATCTTTCCTCAAAAAATATCACCAAATACATATTGTCCAATAGTCATGTATGGCTTCATGCCGTAGCTCTTTTCCACTGTGCAAGAGTTAGACTGAGTGAAGAAGAAAAGGGACTTCTTCTGGGTATGGTTGGAAGCTTTCAAACAGTAGAAGAGGCTGTAAAAGAAGCTGCAGGATTAGCAGGAAAGCAATTATGTATCAGGCAGCCAAGTAAAAAGAGGAAAATTTCTGAGGCTGTGGTGATGAAGATAGCATCTCCTTATCACAGTGAAGATGAATGTGATGAAGGGTATGAACCACATTGTCCAATTTGTGGAGAAAAGGATGGTGCTGAGAAATGGATCTTATGTGATATTTGTGAAGAATGGCACCATTGCAGATGTCTAAATATTAGCTCAGAAGAGGCTGATGCTATGGAGGAGTACATATGCCCATTCTGCTCCACCTCAAATGTTACACAGTGGAAAATCTCATACATGATGTCTACAAGTATAGGTGATCTTTTTCTGGGGTCAAAATCTTCAGTTTAACTTTGAGGTTCCTGGTTTTCTTTTGATGTTTTAGTGCAGATCTCCTCAATTTGGTTTCTTTATTTTCTGAGGAGGAAGGGTCAAACAATGACTGTCTAAAATCTATGTTGCCCATTTTTTGTGAAGAACTGGTTTTTGCAGAGTGGGATGATGAACAGCTTTTTGTAGATTATCCACTAAATAGGAAAATGGACAGATTTCCCAACCATTCTACAAAGTCTTGCCAACATTCTGTACTTGTAAAATATTTTCCATTTGTAAAACATTTCCCTTCTTACCAAACCAAAAAGAATTTGTATAAATAAATTATTCTCCCAAATCTGACAATGTATTGTAATTTAAATTTTTGGAATCCAGCATTCATACAAACAGTTAAAAAATCTCTTTTCTATCCAATATGTATTGCCAAATAAACACCCAATATTGTTAAGTACAATTTTTCAAAGAGCTTGTATTTTCATCCTCACCACAAGCACAGTCATATAGAAAACATTCATTCAACATATTCCTGATTAACTTGTATGAATATGTGTCAAAATTGAAAATATGAATGGAGAAAAATGCTAACCTCATTATAGATTTCTAAGTATGAGACATGAAGAAGAAACTCTCGACCAGGTGTATGCAGGGTTCAAATGATGTTTAGAACCATAGAAGCAAAAATCCTGAAAAAATTGCAATTTTTGTGATTTTTAAAAAATCCTCAGCCTTGCCGATTTTTTCCCCGATTTTTTTGGGATTTTTTGCAGACTGTTGACTGGCAAAAAATTGTAGAAAATTGCGATTTTTTTCGCATTAAAATTGTGAAAAAAATGCCATAAATTGCGCTAACAACTCTCACATTAAAAACTCTAAATTTGGTGTGTTTTCTGCTATAAATCAACATTGCGATAAGTTAAGGGTGACTGTCGTCGACTCTACAGTCTTCCCTACCTACACACATGAATAGGTTCCTTTCTGCTTTGCACTTTAAGGTTGCAGTCTTGTCAATACACCCTAAAATAAAGTAAACCATAGTAAAATAAAGCAAGGGATTCTTCATTAATCAAAATAAGCAATTCCAACCATTTTCACTAGTCATGCCTGTGTAAGGTGACCTTATAAATGGTTATAGCATTTACCACCTCCATGCCAAGAAAATTTCAGCAGCTAACTTTGATGACCAAGTTAATCAAAATTTTACATATGAAACTTGCAAAAAGAATGAGCAGTCTATGCCAAATCAGTCCAAATTGTAAATAACTTTATTGTATCATTTTAAGTTCATTGTATGCTTAGATGTTAGGTGATAGGTTTGACTCTATTTCTCTCAGATAAAACATTGATTGAATTTTTCCCAGAGATTTTGAAGTCCTCATATGGCCCAAGTTTGTCCCAAGGTCCCCAAAAAAAAACATTTGTGGTAACATCACAAAAATCAATGATCATACTACTTTGTCTCTCTTTTTTTCATAGATTAATCATCATTTAGAATGTCAAGTCAAATCAGTTATAGTCTTCCCCCTATCAGGTTGCAGGTTGTCATGTTTTAGGTCTAATTTTTTAGCTAACTCTTGTAAAATGTCCAAGGTTGTACTATTCCAAAATGAAAAACGATGAGGTTCCTCATTGATGATGACTGCAACAATGAAATGAAAGTATGTAAATGTCTAATACTAAATCTATAACCTGCATAGCCTATAGGCACTTTACTTTACATAGAGAATATTAAAAATAATTTCACTTCATGTTCAAAACTTATAAAATAGCTCTTGAAAGATTTCAATCCCGCACCCATTTTTATGCAAAGCATGCAGATTATGTCTGTAATTCAAAGACATCATTTTGCAAGATTGAAATCAAAGACAGTGCATTACCCTGAATTCAGACTCCATTCTCTGATTGCAAGCTTGCACAGCTTTAAAGAGTATCTGCCTAAGATTTTAACCATTCTCTTGGACTGGTAATGCACTGTCTCTGATTTCAAGCTTGCACAGCACAACTTTAAAGAGTATCTGCCTAAGATTTTAACCCTTAGCCAATCCTTTATTTTTATCATACTTTTTCATCCTCCACTTTATTTCATTCATGTCATTGCCTTCTCAAAGCTTTTGGTCACTTGTATCATTTATGACTCCCTCATACACTAGCCTTTTCCACTTTTTTCAGTTGTCATTTCTGCAAAGATTTTACATTATAATTGATTCCATATCTCATATATACAGTACTCTATTGTATGAGGTGCTCCAAACGATCTTTAGTTCACAACCTAAGCAAGAAACAAATGCCTTTAAGCTCAACAAACATAAACTTGATAAACAACATGCAAGCTTTCTACAATTCATGGGTTAAAATCTCTATTTTATTTGCTCTCTATATCTCTATGCTATGGAAATGACCTTAAATTTCAAAAAAGAGTAGCATTTCTCTTTTTCTACTATTTTTTACATTTTTTTCTCAAATCCTATTTTTTCCCAATTTTTTCAAAAAAATCCTGAACTTTTGGTTTGCCGATTTTTTCCCCAAACGATTTTTGCTGCTATGTTTAGAACAATTATATAATAGTCTCAAAACAAACAATGTAATAAAAAGCTTTCATATTATTGAGCTTACATCCTGTATAATGCTAAATACATCTTTCACTGCCAAAGGTATTATGCAAGGGGATTTTTTATCACCCTGCCACAGTCAGAGACATACAGGTTTGTTTAAGAAATGGTATCCATTCATTTTCCCATTGTGTTTTTCTACTCCAAGAGGATTTCGCCCCATAAATTCCAATGTATCTCATGTGTGTAATGTTATTCTGTATTTTCCTTGTATCTAATTCCATTGCTATACGCCAAAAATGAAATATTCGTCAATTAATCACATTAAAATACATGCCTTTATATAAATGTATATCATTCACATTAGCTAAGAACTGAATGCAACAACATATGAACTAAATGTATTTGTGTAAGAAATTGTATGTCTGCACTAGGCAATTACAGATAACGCTTAAGCAGGAATGAGTCATGGCATCCATCAGGATAGCTTTGCTAGATAAATTATGCATCCTCTTTATAGGATGCAAAATATTTCAACCCAGATTGCTCACCAGATGATGCTCTCAGACTCACTAATGGTTTCAATTTGGTTGATAAGACTGCCATTTTCTCTTTGCCAAAGATGAAGAGTTGAGTTCTGCGCATTCTCTTCTAATCCTTATTTGGTTTTATTTAGTGCACCCTAGCTTCTCACTGGACCATAGGTGGTGTTTAGAGTTTCAGCCTGATGTTAATATTGAGAAGAACTTTGTTTTTTAACATTTGGATGGAAAAAAATCAGATGTGATTGAAGAGAATATACAATCGAACAGTACTATATGCTCTGCATCCAAGGTCACTCAGAATGGACGTGAACAAGCCAAATTGTGTTGTCCGACTCCTTTATGTACAAACCTACAGCTGACCAAGTGCTCTAATGTGCAGACGTGAAAAAAATCAAATAACAATGCCCAAGCCATTAGAACTCTATGAAGACGATTCCACTGTAAAAGTAGTGGAGAAGATATCCGGAATAAATAATTCATATGGCATCAATATTTATACAGAAAAGCTTAAACAAATACAACGATAAAACTTAACATTTGATAAAATAAAATTTAAAATTGAAAATACAAATGCACCTCTGTTTGTTGGTGCTTTTTGCTGGGCCGTGCAGGTCGTTGATCCTCTGTTTTTTTGGCTGTGCAGGGTCGTTGCTGCTCTGTTTTTGACTGTGCAGAGTATGAAATGAAAAATGCCGCCAAAAAATACAGCGAAAATGTCATTTTCCTCCTTTTTTATTTCCGGCGGGAATTTTTTTTATTTTTATTTTTTTGATGCGGGTCAAGTAGTATAGATACAGGGCAATTTCTAGCCCCACTCCCACTCCATTTTTACCAGCTGTAAGATTCATTTTTAAAAGGTAGGGGCTCCTATTTTTCTGAAAAAGATTCTGATTAATCCTATAGCACAATTTTATTTTTCCCATGGGACCTCCTGCTCCACGAAAATAGAAGCCCAAGCCCCCATGGGACCATACAGTAAGCCCAGCGGGCAAGGGATATGGCAGCACAAACTGTGTGACAAATTTACACGTAGGAGATGTGCATTTCTTGGCTGTGTACCAAGAGCGTTTCAGGCCAAACTGGGGCTCTTTCTTGTGATTCTAATTTTTAATCATGACAGACACAATATGTGTGATCATTCCGTTAATTTCTAACAAAATGTATTGTTCATTCCGTTGCTGGTTTGCTCAGAAACAGTGGAATATTGTTGAGAGTCGGCTTATTTAGCTTGCAAAAGATGCTTTCCAGAGCCACAGAGCATTGGTATTTCCTCTGCTCCCATTAATGTGTCTTTCCGTATTTCTTCCATTGAATGAACTTCCATGTAAAGACGGCCGCCATTACTGATATCAGTTATGGCGGCCTCTTTAATGGAAGTTCATTCAATACAAGAATACGGCGGCTTACCATGTAATGTGGCCAGTTTGCAGGAATACAATCGCAAGGCTTCGCTCCACTAGGCTTGGAAAGTTCGTTTCTTTCGACGACAATATAAACTTTCACAAGATATGAATTTCGAACATCAGATGAATTATGCATTGGAAGCACATAATTACAAGTTTCTGACGAAAAATTTCTTATATATTTGCAGACCATTGCGACAGCGATTGTAGTGGGAGTGCTTCTACATGCAGGAAATCACTTGGCCTGTGATTTTCCCTGGCTGATCAATGCCTCCGAAGAAAAATTCAAACCAATTGCCGATGACTTTGATGCAAAGCGACCATCGTATTGGGATCTGGTAAAAGGTGTGGAGGGAATAACAGGGTTCGTAATGGCGATCCTCATGATTATTGCCTTCACACCTTTTACCACGGGTTCAGAAGGAATGTTCACAAGCTTCCTCGCCCGTTTGCTAAGATAAACTCGTCAGGTGGCTTTATTTATAGAGTATTCTTATTATGCTTACTTTCTTTGTTATGATCTGAGGACATCGACAAACTCGTCAGGTGGCTTCATTTATAGAGTATTTTTATTATGTTTCCACTTTCTTTGTTTTCTTTTTTCTTTACTTGTCTCTGCTACGATTTGAGCATTATTTATCAATAAAATTTGATATATCCCTCTGATTTTGTGTTCTACTAGAATTTCTTGCAAATTTATAAAGATTAACCTTGAACTATGTGTATGCAGGGCCTTTTCTCACTTTAGGGTGCAATGTGTATGCAGGGCCTTTTCTCACAATGAGTTGGGTAGTCAGGTACATCTGAATCTTTGTTATGACGAATTGCCTTCCTTTACAATGTAACACTTCATATGAATGGGTGTCTGGGAATTGTAATATCAACCCTTTTTTCTGTATGCTTTTGTTAGAAACTGATGTTTTCTATTTCAAAATGATTTGTGTTGTGATTGCCTTTCTTTTCTTAAAATTTCTATGTCCAATATAGAGTATATAAATTTGAATTAGTTCTTTATGCATGAAAATTTACTCTTCTAAAACAAAAGTGAATGGCATGTAGCACGCTGCAATCCCCTTGAAATTAGTTTATAGTTTATACTACTATAAGAGGAATAGAAAATCACTGTGTTGAAGTCATTGTTATAGACTAAATCTGGGTCATACTTGGGAGGTTTTGAAGAGCCATGTTTGTATCAATCTTCAAAGTAAACTTATCAGATGACATTTGAGTACACATTAATCTTTCTAACATGAGCTCTTCACTCATTCATCAAATCATTATCCAACCTTCTAGACATGATCATCATGGCACTCTTGTCACATCATTATACCATTGGCATTATAGACTTATCTGAACATTTCTGTATTAATCACCATTGATTGTTTATAATTTCATCCTGATGGATCTTAGAATACATAATTGGGTCAGAATAAAAATTTTAGATCCTTCAAATCTTAGGTGATCATCAACCTTGTAGAATTCTTGTTAGACTTGCTTAATTTCATACAAATCCTTTCTCAATCAGACCAGATTTTCTTTTTCTGTCAACAAGAAAACCTTGTGGGAGCAGTCTACGACTGATGAACCTGCCAACCAAATTCTTCTGGAATATCTAATAAAATTTGATGTTATCAACATAGATGTAAGTGAATCTCTTCATAACCAATGCATTATTTTTTTGTGCACCTTTTTGCAACAGGTATCTCCCACATTATTCTCAAATGAACCGTCTGCTTTGAATTTGGTTCAGTGTGTCCATTTGCATTCATTTGGTGTTGTGTCCGTGGCAATTCAATCAACTCCCAAGTTTTTCTTGGGACAAAGAATTGCATTCAATTTTTATAGCACCTTTCCAAACTTTGTTTTAGCCTTATCAAACAAAATTGGATCATGCGTATTAGATACCAAACTTCTTAAGAAAGTTTTTCTTGTTGCAATGATTTTGTTCTTTCTTTCAATTTATCTTCTTCTTATCGTAAAAAGTCTGATAGAACCATTTTGGTTTTTGTATCAATCTGCTATCTTCTTCCAACTTTTTTTCTAGTTACTTCCCAAATCCTGCAGGTGACTCGTCCCAGTTCTAATTTTCATCATCTTGTTCTCTATGCAGCTCCTCTTACAAGTTAGAAGAGTTCTTTAGATATGTAAACTAAATGATGGAGTGGTTGGTGCCTTGATTTCTTTATTTACCAGCAAGTAGCTTCTTTTAGAGGTGGCCTTTCATTAGAAACTACATCTCTGTAGACGATAACTTTCTTTGCAAGTGGGTCCTCTATTAGCAAACATCATTTTGATGCATTGAAAGCCTCTATCTCAACTATATTTTTGAATGTTTTAAAATTTTCAATTATATAGGAAAGAGTAAAGAATGTTAATAGGATAACTGTCACGATGGAAAAATGTGTATAGATTATATTACAAGATTCATCGCTCATACGCTTGTATTTCACCTGCTGGACTGGGAAATAAGCAACTGTCACGATGGGCGGCTAAGTCTGCACAGTAGAGATTAGAACAACCAATTCTTCTGTGTCTAAATAAGTCTTGACGAGAAACATTTTAAACATTAACACACAATCTTAAAAACATATTTTATTGAGCTGTCCATATTATAGGCTTATCCACCATCTTTCTTTGTTTCATACCAAATTTCTGTGCTTCTGATTCGTTTTCAGCATCCACATTTTCTTCATAATCATATTTAAAAAAATAATGTAAACCTTTAAAATTCTAGAAATGCTTTGATGAGAAGCACACAGGAGTGAGTCAAAATAGAGATTGAAAGGAATTGAAAGATGACACCAACTATGCTGAGATTCTTTCCTGCATGAATTTTTGAATGTCGTTTTCCTGCAAGACACACTTGGCACACTATTTGTTTTTGAACAAGAGACAATCCATGATAGAAACGATTCACTTGCCCATACCTCTCATGCCATAGTTTATTGGCTGAACTGGCACAACAGTGATGTTGCTTTCCAGAAAATTTCTTGATTTTGTGGACACCACTACTTCTGAAACCTAATTATTTCAATTTTGTAGAGACCATCGCTTTTGAAACATATAGCAACAACTTGGTTTGCATTGATTAACTAACACTCAATTCAAACACAACCGTGAATTTCTGAATTAGCTAGCTGACAAAGAATAGATTCTGTTGTAATCAAAATTCATATGAAACATCCAAATTGGGCTAATCTGATTACAATATTTCTTCGAGGGAATTTCAATCTTTGCCCTAGCTTTATCAATAAAATTCTCCGAGAGCTATTGTATGACCAATACAGATAATGAGCCCACATAATTCATTCTCTGTACTTGTCATATTCTTCTGGCTTCTGAACCCAAGGAAAAAATCAATTCAGATGCTGCTGACTTTTCATATTGGCCATGAAAAGATTTTTCTATTTTTCCATTTCATCACTTTTTCCGAAATGGCCATGGTACATTCTCTGTTATCTCCTTTGCCATCTCTGCCTTTAATCTTTTTTTTTTTCTTATTAATGCTTTTGTTTCAATTTCAAGCAATACTCAGTTTCCATAGAGTTCATTTTACTTCACCAGTTAGTAAGTTACAATGTTTATCAGATCTATTGCAATGAGTATTGACTCTGCCGATTGTATCTCCCTTTTCTTGAGTCTCAACCATGACTATAAATCTTTCACCTTGTAAATTCTTGATTGTGTATCTTCATCTTGACATTTTAATTGCTACCTTGATGTAGAAGAATATCTATAAACATTGATAACGGTGCTTTAGTTTTACATAATATACATAAAAATCTGATAAAATTATTGCAAAAAAACTGCTGAGCATTTAGACAAAATTTTCATCAATTTCTTTGTGGATAGCCTGAAAATAGTTCTTAATTGTTTGATCTTTTGAACGTGTTTTGTGAGTATTACTTTCAGGCATCTTCAAATTGGTCGACTAGAGAACAATCAATTCATTAGACATATGAAAGGGCTTAAGCTTTTCTCAGACTTCAAAGACATATCATTGCCACAAATGTTTGAAAGAATACCATTAATAACTGAAAAAGGGAGAGAAATGACACTCTTATTTTTTCCATTCATTTCTTACAGGTTTAAGCTTTACAGTTGACTTTAGATTGGATGATTTCAGTAGAAAATTACTTCTATTTCTTGCTTCCACGTTGGATGCTTATATTTTTAACTTTATGAGTCTATGGTAAAATCAAACTTTGAAGATGTCCATGTAATAGTATAGGAACATAAGGATAAATTCAAAAAAACTTAATTTCTTAAATTACTTATAAATTTGATATGTTTAATTAATTTAATTTCCTCAATATTTTGTTATTATCATATGCTTGCTCCCGGCTAGGCTATTACTCAGATAGCACAGGAGATGGACAGACAAAATAACTGTGTTAGTTGCAGCATCTAATCCATGTCCTCTCGCAACTCTAGTTCCTTGACCTTCTTTATATACTTCATGTCAACAATGGCTTGCTGATGTAGAATACTAGAAACTGTTGCCAAGGCTTATGCTCAGGTATTGATAATTGCTTGTGCAACTTTTTGGCTTTTCCAATACATTGGAGATGCATAATGCTGGGTGATTTTGTGGAATCTCATTGATTTATTGTTATTTTTGTGCTCTTGGTAATATTTGTTTCCCTTTTATTTCAATGCTTTGTTTCTTTCTCAATGATTGTCCTAAACAACTTCCAAAACTTATATCAGTATTTAATGTGGTAAGATTCCACTTTTGGCCTATGATCTTATAATTAAATATAAACTGCACTGGTATTTTTATAGGAAAAAATGCAGATTATATTAATCAGTGAGAAATAAAGAAAAATGTTGACTTTTTCTACCCGCTACTTCTGGAATAGCATTAAAAAAACCAAGAACCATTTTTTCTAAGATATTTTGCACTGTTTTCAATTAGTCCTTAAAACACTTTCTTGAATATACAAAAATTTTAAGAAAATATCAAAACTACAAAATAATATCTGTCAGTCTACTATCCTACGGGACAAAGCATAAGAGAGTAATATCTTTAGAGTCCATTTGTAGAATGGCCCTTTGATATAGTATCCCATCTGAATCCAAGATTTCAAGATTATGTAGATCCCTATCCACCTCTTTTTAAATTTTTTGGATGATCTCCAACATTTCTTTCCTTACTGGTTTGGAAGTGCACCAGATGGTAGGAGGTGGGTGAAACATTGGATTAAGAAAGTGAATTGGATGACATATTCTGAGATGGCCTTTGTAATGCTCTCAATTACACCATACACATTACATT
The DNA here is from genome assembly GCA_007258455.2 of Sequoia sempervirens. Classification (NCBI taxonomy): domain Eukaryota; kingdom Viridiplantae; phylum Streptophyta; class Pinopsida; order Cupressales; family Cupressaceae; genus Sequoia; species Sequoia sempervirens. The sequence goes on along the minus strand of VDFB02193867.1, from coordinate 5,624,556 downwards.
GTTTGAAATAATTTCATGTTAGTGCACAACTCTTCCTATGCACCTTGAGCTTACCAATCCTGAGCAGAGAGAGGCTAATGTACAAGTTCATCTAAAGGGATAAGCACCTGGGAGTACAACTAGAGTTAATCTGACAAGGTAAAGAAACAGAATGAGTAGAATAATAAGAAAAAAGAGGTAGCATTCAATGAACAGCCTTTGCATGCAAAATAGAAGACCTTTTTCTACAATCACACCTCTCATCCCTGGGGAAATTCAGTCCAACCTTCTATAGATGTAAATGATGGTGGGAACACTGCAAGCAAGGCCAATGCCTTTGCATTTAAAAGATGAATAAAGGGAATGTGGTCCATCAGTTTATCTGCCAAGGGAATAACTAGTTTCAACACAAGATAAGCTTCCTCTAATTGATTATACTTAAGTGGACAGATTTCATCAGCATATTGGGAGATGCTCGCCATCAAGATCTATGCTTTATTTTTTCTTTTGGCATAAAAATTGTCATTACTTATTTTTATTAACATGGGAGGATTGTATGTTGACATTATTATTAGGCCATGCCTATTTATAGGCGGATATTTATGTTTTCGACTGCAAATTGATATTAGTTTGCATTGGAACTTGTGCTGCAAAATATAAGCTAATGTTTTGAGTTGATGAAATTGGTATTAGTTTGCATTGCAACTTGTGCTGCAAAATATAAGCTAATGATTTGGGTTGATGAAATTGGTATTAGTTTGCATTGGAAGATGTGCTGTGAAATATCATGCTGGTTTCTAATGTACTGGTTATTTTTTTTGTAAGTGGGGCACAAGGGTTTTCCTATGGTCTGCAGTGCTGTGATTTTTAATATGGAATTTTCACCAATTCTTTTTCTGTCTTTTATTTGCCCCTGATATTTTTGACTGTTGTTTTTGTCTTTTCAATTTAGAAATTCGGGGAAAAAAATCTTCTGACAAATCAACAATGAGCAGATTATCTTTTGATAGAATTTTAATGTTTTGGGCACAATAGACATGGCTTCGTAATGGCTGTGAGTCTATTTCTAGGGTTCCCTAGTGGGCACATATTTAGGCATGTGTCTGTTGCATCGCTTGTTTTTTGCTGCCTCCTCCGATTTACAGCTCTCAAGAAGTCGTGGCTGCTATATAAATAAGAATCCCAGGTAAGCTGTGTGTTTTGTTTAGTTGGATGTCTTTTCTGCATTGCACTTAAAGACAGAGAAAGGTTTATAATTTGTTGTACCATTGACCTGTATATGCTAGTTATTTTTTGTTTGATGCAAAAATCCAAGCTACTTTACGAATATGTCTTTCTTTATTCAGCAGTTTCATTTGTCAAGCATATGCATAGCCAAAGTTGTTTGTAACAAATTTCTTCCTTTCCTTGTACTGTTTGGAGAAGTTTGTTGTAGGAGACTGCTTCTCCAAATTTGAAATGAAATCAATTAATTATTCATCAAAAACCGCAATTTAGAGGGTTTTTATTTGTTTGTTTTTATTTTGGCATAAGGGTTTGTTTTAGAAATCATTCTTTAGCCTGTGGCAAAATGGAAAATATTCTGTTTCTTGGAAACGGCGCCAACACGAGGTAAAGAGTTCTCCTATAGCCTGCAGCACTTTGATTTTTCACACGGAATTTTTGCTATTTTTTTTCTTTTTCCTTATTCGGCCCTCGTATTCTTGCCAAGGGTTTTTGGCTTTTTCGAAATAAAAATTTGGGGAAAAAAATTTCCTGGCAAATGAAAAACAAGAAAACGATTTTTTTTTATGGGTTTCTAATGTTTTGGACACTGTGGATGTGTTTTTGTTGTCTGTGTTCAAAAGGCATTTGGTTTGAATCTGTTGAGGCCCAGGGATCCAATGTATGCAAATTTGAACTTGCTGATTCGAAGCTTGCTTATGATACTATTGATCTATGCTCCCTTTATGCTTTGATGGAACTCCATAGCCTCTTTCTAATCTTCCATTTTGGCATATGGGTTTGTTCTATAAATCATTCTTCAACCTTTGCCAAAATGGCAGCTTTGAAACATGGTATCGATATGCATCAAATCAATAAAGGATATAGGAATTTTATTAGATGCTTGCCCTGATTAAATTTTTTTTTCTATAAATCATTCTTTTGTTTCTGCATAATTGTCAAACATTGACCTCCTCATCATTATTTCTGACAAGGAGATTCACAGCAGGCCTATGGGATGATTTAGTTGTCTTTAGATAGCCATTCAATGCATAATTTAGATGAAGCATTCAATTTTCGCAAAGGAAACTAAATCTTCAAAAGAAAAAGCAAAGTAGAACAAGACATTCATTTGTATCAATATTTCAAGGCAGGATGCCAGTTTGCATTTGTTTGAAAGTTTTTAAAGCATTTTCAACAAACACATTTTGAACATGTTTGTCAAGCAGCTGTCCTTTTAGTTCACATGCCTTGTAAGTTATCATTATTTTGATAATCTAATATGTTTATATTGTCAAGAACTAATGGTACCTCCAAGTATTTGTTGTAACTTCATGTTTTGTCTAGATTTGAACCTGCAAGAACATTTTAAAGATCCCAAATTCTGGCATCTAGCTTTTTGAACCTAGTGAACATTTGTGAAAAGATTGTGGTAGCTTCTAGTGCTCTACAGTCTACACACACTGTGCTTTTAACAAGACTTATGTTTTCGATTGCAAATTGGCATTAGTTTACATTGAAACTTATGCTGCAAAATATAAGCCAATGTTTTGGGTTCATGAAATTGGTATTAATTTGCACTGGGACTTGTCAAGAACTAGCAGTACATGCAGATATCTCTTGGAGCTTTATGAACCTAGTGAATGTTGGTGAACATATATCATCATGATGTGATGACCAATGTCAATGTCAATGCCTTTTCCTTTGATGCAATCTCAATGTTGCCATATATATATATGTGTGTGTGTGTGTGTGTGATATATATATATGTGATATATGTGATATATATATATATATATATATAGTTCAGAAAATTGTTGGAAACTTGTTTAAATCCCCATTGGAAGGAAAGAGTATGCAGGCAATAATATTTGTCTTCTCATCTAGATATTGCATATTTATATTTTTAAGACTGAATGACAGCTGGAAGTTTCGATGATGTGGATTGCTTTATTGTATTTAGTAGAGCTGGCCAAAAAAATGACTGATTATTTTGCAGGAATTTGTTGATATGCCTTATCTTTGTAAAAGGTAAGTTTAATTGGTTTTATGTTATTGAAATTCAAATTGAATGTTACATCTTGAGTTGAAGATGTTAATATTTCTAATGTTGTTTGTGATCATGTTTTTCCTTTTTGATAGAAACATTTATAGGTGGTCATAGTTATTGTTTAAAATAATGTTTCCTCTTGCAATTCATCATCACTTGTTTCTAGTCGCTTGGCCTTAATTATTCTATTTGCATATTTTAATTTGAGGAATACATACCTTTAATATTTCTGTAACCACTAAAATATTCAAATTCAATGGGAAAATTGAATTCGTTACTTTAGTACAATGAATGAACTATTTGGTTCACTAGGAAACAGCAGGCCATAATTATCACATCTTAAGTGCAATGCTTAAACCTATTTTACAATAGAAGAGTTATCCTACGCAATAGAGGAATCCTCTGTTGAGATGTAACAGAATTCAAGATTTTGAGGTTCTTGGCATGCGTAGCTATCATAAATTGATAGTTGTCTATCATTTGGGTTGACAAGTCAATTGTATTATTGACTTATAGCTGCTGTGCTCAAAGAAAAATTATGAGCTATTTTACTCCACTCATAAATTTTCACAATTTTTAAAATAATAGATTCACCAATTAAGAAGGTTTTTCGGTAAAGATCAGCCATGTTTTGTATAAAATATATCTAAAGAGGGTAACAGTGAATTGCTCAATTTTGGCAAGGATCTCTACTTACTCATCCACTACCCAATTGTAATATTGATGAAAGGAGATTGAGACACTCTCCTAACTCAGAAAGGAGAGGTTTCCTCTTTTCAGACAGAGGGCCTCTAGGAACTTGGCAAACAAAGGGCCTTTAAGTACTCTCTGAACAAAGAACCTATTGAATTTTCCAAATTTTACGAGAAGTGATAGGGAATTTTAATTTTGATTTTTTAGTTATTATTTATTAGAGTTTCCACAAGTAACAATAGTAAGTTTAAGCATCGACAGTAAATTTTATGCTTCCTTCCAATATTAACCCATAATGCTTATAATTCATAGTTTTTGAAATAGAAAGATTTGTCAACTAATTTATGCTTGTAGAATTCTTTCCATCTCTTTGGATTTCCTTGAATGTGAGCCAGAAAACCATCTCTTTGTCAACTAATCTCTTTGGATTTACTGCTGTACTTGCAAGGCTGAAGAAATGACATGAGAAACTATATCCATGTCCATAGATGGACCAAAATGGTAATAGAGCTGCTAAACACACGGCCAACAATGTTGTAGGTAGTGCGCAAGACTTGTCCAGGTTAAATCTCTGACTTGATAAATCCACAAATTATGGGAATGCATAAAACACAAACTCATAGTGTGGCAAACAATTAAGATAAGAGATGCCATTAAATGCGGTACAATGATCAGAACTAAAGATTATCACCGACAAGTTTCATCCTCTCTTCTCAATCACCATGAATTCCCATGTAGACTTAATGGTCAAATTATGGAGTCCATCTTTGGTACCTTTCTGCTCCATTGAAATAGTGAATGTCAGAAGAATTATCTGCCGACATTGGTTAAAATTGTTTAGCACTTACAAGCCATTTTGGATTTGTTGTACAGTAAGCATCGTGGAAGACTGATCTAGCCCTGGTGTACCGGACCTTTGGTTTTGTTTATGGAGATTTAAGTCTTTCGCCACTGTATCTCTATCAAATTAGTTACGTTGAAAACCATGAGTACTCAAGGGAAGATATTTTTGAAGTGTTGTCCATAATCATCTAGACATTCACTTTGGTGCCTCTATTCAAGTATGTCTTGATTGTGCTGAGAGCAGATGACAATGGGGAAGGTACAGTCTCTATCAGCTGAATCTTTGCTGCCTCCATATTAGACTTTGAACTTGATGAATAGGAGGTGTCTTTCAATATTAGGCAGTTTTTGGAGCTGGGTAATATTAGCCAAATCTTCAATCTGCGGATGGGGAATTTTTAACTGACAAAACAGAAATATTACATGACAAAAAGAATGTTTCGAGGGCCAAATTATTGCTTGGAAAGTGTGTAAATTTGTAGTTTGTGTTGTTCATTGTGGCTTTGTTTGGCAACAACATGGTTATAGGAGATAGGGTGCTCATACCTGCAATTACTGGTGTGTTTTCTTATCTTAGCTGTCAGTGGTGTAAACAAACAGTTGTTTTTCTTGTGATATGCTTTGGTTTTGGAGAGCTATTTCAAGTTTAAACTTCTAGAAACTAAAGCAACTTTCTATTCTAGTAATGAATGCAATGTTTTCTTCAGCCGGAGGGCTTGGAAGTTATATAACTCGCCATACTGAATGTAAGTTCTTTTGCTAAAGAAGTTCTATATTGGTTTTTTAAAATTCAATAGCCCACTTCTGTATGCTGTCTTATCTTATTAAATTCAAGCAATTACCATATATTACTGTATTTTGTTCCGAGGAATGAGTATTGTCCACTTAGATGTTTGCTTGGAATATTAAGCCATCAGTAATTCATTATTTTTTATTTCCCTCTTTTGTGTACTGAATAAATTACTAAACCTAGTAAACTCTGTAAAGTTCTTGTCAAATTGCAGAGTATACATAGAACTTAGAAGATTTGACAAGCTCGATTTTCAAACCAAATCTATTAGAATCTCTCATTAACATCATCGTGTCAGAAGATACTGTTGAAGTTGGGAAAAATCAACTCCACTTCCTCCAGAAGAGATTCTCGTTGTTGGATCTACAGAAGAAGATTGCATATTTGACATAAATGGAGAACTCAAAGTTGCTCTTGAAGATCTAGAAAGAATTGAACGTGAAAACAGAGATCTGAAATAAAATTTCAAAGAAGTAGATGAATGCATTAGAGATTTGAGAGAGAAAATCAAGAAATTCAAAGAAAGGCATAAGGAGGTCAGTGAGCAATTGAAGCAAGCAAATGGAACAATTACCGATTTGAAGGTGCAAGTTGAAGAAAGGAAAAGAGTTGAAGAATGTTTGAATGCAATGGTGAAAAGAAAATCTGAAGAATGCACAAAGCTTGAACAAAAAGTTGTGAATCTAATATCAGATCTTGGAAAAACTAGGAGTCATGAAGACAAATTCAAAATGAGTTCTACAAAGCTTGATGAAATGATTGCAAATCAGAAAGGTTCCAAAGATAAAGAAGGTTTAGGATTTGAAAAGGGTGAAAGTTCAAAAGCAGATCAAACACCTAATGCTGAAAAAGAGATCAATGAACAAAAGAAGACTGAAGACAAGAAGAACAATGGAAGGTAGATCCAAACTCAAAGGAATGAAGCCAAAAGGCCATCAGTCAGACAACCAAATGCACAAAGGTACCCATGTTTTAATGGTTTATGTTATTCTTGCAATAGTTTTGGACATAGGGCTATGGAATGTAGAAGTAGAATGAATTAGAATGTTCGATATTTTCCCAGTCAGTGTTTTACATGCAAGAGATTTGGTCATAAAGCTAGTGAATGCAAAAATAAAATGATGAATGGTTATAACAATGGTAGAATGGTTCAATCTTTCAATGGCTATTGTTATACATGCAATGGATTTGGGCATAAAGCTAATCAATGCAAATCTAGAATGAATGGAAATAAGATTGGTCAAAAGAACGTCATATGCTATAATTGCAATAGATCTGGACACATTTCTAAGTTTTGCAAAGCATAAACATGAAAAAGAATAATCTAGTAAAGAAGAATGATCCGATAAAAAGGTTGATCCGGAAGAGACAAAGAAGGAGATGAACAAGATTTGGAAAAAGAAGGAAGAGACAAAGGTTAAGGATGAATCTATACCAGCATCTAATGCAAATGTTTCCTCCAAAAACCAAGTTGAGAGCTTTGGCTCAGGGGGAGATTTAATGGAAATTCTACTTCCCTCACCAAAGAAATGGTGTTGATGCTTCAACACGAGGATATGTGATGTAGATAAATACATCTGAACTAATGGAGAAGATCCTAATAGAAAATATTGAAATGTGAAAGTTTGCAGAGCATTTGAAGTTGACTATGCAGGCAGTTAGGGTTTTAACCATCTTTTCAATTTGAGTATTCAATGCGAATTAGGTCATAGAAAAAGGTTTATAAATGATTACACTTAACCAAAATTCATTTGTAAACAACTTTACAAGTGACGAAGAGCAAATGAAGATCAGAGCAGTGCAGTTGAAGTGATTGTGTGATGAGCCCAACTGGCTCCTCTTCAAACCCCTATTGTTTTAATTATCTTTTTGTGTTCTTTTGAGTTTTTTAAGAAAGTTTCTAGAGAGAAGTAGAAGTGGCGCAGCATATAAAAGCTCATAAAACTTAGAATTGAGCTTAAATTCACCAGATGGAAGTGCAGAAGATATTAAATAACTAAAAAAAAGAGATTACAAGTTACAAACATACCCGAAATGCTCTAGATTAGTTAAATAAGAATTTATTCCATATTGCCAGCCAAGAATGATGAAAACTGACAATTTCAAGCGTAGAATCCAACTGAATGCAATCTACAGCCTGAAAATTGAGGCAAATGAAAGGTACAAGCTAGACGCCAAAGAAGGAGATAAGAAACCCTCAAAGAAGAAGGCTTTTCTTCTCTAGAACTCCAAACACCCTTGAGAAAAGTGCCACGCACTTCAATAAAGAAGCCACGTCCTCAGCATAGAAAGTACGACCGTGAAGGTGAAGTGTCTGCTAGATGAAGGACGCTAGCTCTCAAACCCTCTTGTATCTTATTGACAACTATTGAATATTGCACCAAAAATTCTCATTGAAGCACTATAGAACTTCTAAATTGAAGCCCCTGTTGTAGCGATCATTCAATTGATCTTTCACAGTTTCACAATCACAGATCTATGAAGAGTTTTCGTTCTCCAATGATAAACAAACTCCTGAAACCCTTGTCTCAGAGAAGCAAGCAAAGCCAAAGCCAAGAAAATATCAAATAGTCAAAAGTCAGTTTGATTTTACCTTGGCTTGCATATAAAGCCAAAAGGCACACATCCCAAGAAGTGACGCCACTTTTGAAGAAATTTAAATATTTTAGAATATATTTAAATCCCCTTTTCAATAGTTTTCACTTAAATACATGGCGCCCACTTTAAGTGATTTAATTAATCACTTTATGAAATATTTCACTACAGTGCTTCTAATTTTCACTTAAATAAATTTAAGTGATTACTTTATTATAAAATCAAGTTGACTTTATAATATTCCGTCAAATATATTAAAACACTTTATTCCATTGAAATATTCATAACTCACTCAAAACCCCACATAATAACGTGTCGTCAAAAGCTGTCAACCCATGAACTGCCAAGGCCTGCTGTGAGCCAATCACTAAGCTCTAAAAATGAGAACAAAACTCCTCCAAAAAATGCCACTAACCCTCTAACCAATCCATTTAGCCCATAAGGGTCCAAGAAATAGGCTAACACACTGTTCCCAAGAACTGACTAAAATGGGGATATTACAGTCCGCCCTCCCCGAAATTGCTTGTCCGTAAGCAATCTCAGCAACAAAGAACACACCACTCCACGAGGATCCCAAGGATAGCGTCGTATAATGTCCCTGTTATCACCAACTGTCTTTCGCTGCTCAACACTGATCTCAACTTCACCATGCCAGAAGTGGTGAAGCCAACGCATGGGACTCATCCAAATGGTAGTGTTGAACTTGTCAGTAGTCAAGTCCCAATGCAAACCAAACTCACATCCATCTACTCTGAGGAGATAGGAATAACTAGAAGTGCCTGCAACACCATAACAATCTCCACCCTATGCTGACTTCCTATAGGTGTGCGGTCTATCCCTCATAGTTGCTAAATGATGTGTGATCGCTCCTTTTAGGTTGCTGATATGAAACGAAAGAGCACCCTCCAAACTGTAAGGCCAACCTATGGAGATGCAAAATCTACCAATAGGTTCATAGGATGATAGAGTATCATCCCTATACCGCTTTCTCGTGACGAGGAAATATTGGAACTCTCCTCGAGACTCTTGTGTAGCAATGACCCTAGTGGTTGGTCCACTAAGTGTGTGAGCTTTTATTGGGCTCTCAACTAGAGGTAACTCAAAAGATGCAAGATGCATGTTGTGTATACTAAAAGAATTTCTTGAATCCCACACAGCTGCATATTCTTCATTTTTGGCTTATCTCAAAACGTTTCTCCTTTGCATGCTCTACATCTACACATTCCTTCCTTGGAAGAATTAGAGATCGAAGATGTGACTCTCTTTGTTTCTTTGCTCAATCGAGTTGGCTGCAACGTTCCTTAACTTCTCGCAAATGTTGTTTTGCATTGGAAGCCAACATCTTTGCCCTTTTAGCTCTTTGTAGCCACCCATTACACAAAACTTGTGTTTGGCTCACATCTTCTAAGGTTTAATATACAAAATCAGACTTGTTGTGACTTGAATCAACAATGCATTCCTCGTTAATGATACCCTCATCTAGCGTGCCAATAGTAGGAGAACCTTCCACACTATTTTCTGAACTTGCCATGACTTTCAAATCATCATTTTGCTCAAGTGAAACACTGTTGTCTTGAACATCAGACTTGTTATCACATTTGGTAACAACTTCTTGAGTGTTGAAAGTGTCAACGTTCTGGGTTTCCGCTTCATGATGTACAATTCCCTTATCATTCACCACTTTAGTTTCAATCCCATGTCCTCCTGTAGGTTGAAGATCATGATCTACTGATTGATCCCTTTTTAACCCCAACACATCAAAGAAACTCAATTTCTTTTTGTTTTGTGATGAGCTTTGTCTTGAAATGGAGTCTTCAGACTGCTACAAGCTACAAGCTAATCTTTGTTGTGAAGGCATAGGTTTCTGCTGAATATTATTTGAAATGCTCTCTACATTTTGCTGCTCGCATTTCTTTGATTTGCTTCATTGCTTATTATAAACCATCTGATGCTCCATATATTGTTCAAATTCTAGGCGATCTTTTATCTTATCTGGAAATGTTATATATTCCTCATAAGCAGCCATTACTTCAAAAAATTTAGAAGCCATGATAACCACTTTGTTGTTCAACCCCTATGTGAGTAGTACCTGTCAAACATGTTCTGATGTGACCGCATAGAAGCTGCTAACCCTCCAAGCTGGCAGGATCAGAGCTCTAATACCACTGTGATGAGCCCAACTAGCTCCTCTTCAAACCCCTATTGTTTTAATTATCTTTTTGTGTTCTTTTGAGTTTTTTAAGAAAGTTTCTAGAGAGAAGTAGAAGTGGCGCAGCATATCAAAGCTCATAAAACTTACAATTGAGCTTAAATTCACCATATGGAAGTGCAGAAGATATTAAATAACTGAAACAAAGAGATTACAAGTTACAAACATACCCGAAATGCTCCAAATTATTTAAATAAGAATTTATTCCATATTGCCAACCAAGAATGATGAAAACTGACAATTTCAAGCGTAGAATCCAACTGAATGCAATCTCCAGCCTGAAAACTGAAGCAAATGAAAGGTACAAGCTAGACGCCAATGAAGGAGATAAGAAACCCTCAAAGAAGAAGGCGTTTCTTCTCTAGAACTCCAAACGCCCTTGAGAAAAGTGCCACACACTTCAATAAAGAAGCCACATCCTCAGCATAGAAAGTACGGCCATGAAGGTGGAGTGTTTGCCAGATGAAGAAGGACGCCAGCTCTCAAACCCTCCTATATCTTATTGACAACTACTGAATATTGCACCAAAAATTCTCATTGAAGCACTATAGAACTTCTGAATTGAAGCCCCTGTTGTAGCGATCATTCAACTGATCTTTCACAATCTCACAATCACAGATATGTGAAGAGTTTTCGTTCTCCAGTGATAAACAAACTCCTGAAACCCTTGTCTCAGAGAAGCAAGCAAAGCCAAAGCCAAGAAAATATCAAATAGTCAAAAATCAGTTTGATTTTACCTTGGCTTGCATATAAAGCCAAAAGGCATGCATCCCAAGAAGTGACGCCACTTTTGAAGTCATTTAAATATTTTAGAATATATTTAAATCCCCTTTTCAATAGTTTTCACTTAAATACATGGCGCCCACTTTAAGTGATTTAATTAATCACTTTATGAAATATTTCACTAAAGTGCTTCTAATTTTCACTTAAATAAATTTAAGTGATTACTTTATTATAAAATCAAGTTGACTTTATAATATTCCGTCAAATATATTAAGACACTTTATTCCACTGAAATATTCATAACTCACTCAAAACCCCACATAATAACGTGCCGTCAAAAGTTGTCAAACCCTAAACTGCCAAGGCTTGCTGTGAGCCAATCACTGAGCTCTAAAAATGAGAACAAAACTCCTCCAGAAAATGCCACTAACCCTCTAACCAATCCAGTTAGCCCACAAGGGTCCAAGAAATAGGCTAACACACTATTCCCAAGAACTGGCTAAAATGGGGACATTACAGATTGAGTCTTGGTGTGTGCAAACCCTAGTCAAAAAAGCAAAGTGAAAGGTATTTACAGTTCTTGTCTCCCTAATTTATTATATATTTCTTTGAAAGAAGTTTAAAAACTTGTGAAATGGCTACACCAAGGGTTGTGAATGTTTCTGAGTGAACCCAACCTAAACTCAAGAAACATCCTGACAAATCCATCAAGGTCGATCTGAAAGGTGCTTTCTCTAGGGTTCCTTATAGAGTCCTGCATACAAAGGACATAAGGATATATATTCACTACAAGCATGAAGAGTATGGCCATTCCAAACTGGGTGATGTATGGATGAATGAGCTCACTGGTGAGGAATTTGTATTGAAGTTGGAATATCAAAATCTGGTTGTGAAGAAGCTAGACGTCTGGCAAGGGTTTCCCAACTTTTGTCATGACAATGCTTTAGTAAGGATTACTTTGAGTTGCATCCATGAAAATTTTGTGTGGATAGGTATGCCTGGGTCAATCACAAAGGAGGTGATTAGATAAGTTACAGGGTTATGCTCAACCAGACTTGTTCCAATGCTTAAGTCACTGAAGAATGAAGTGGTGATGGAACTCACTGGTGCTACATATGACAAGAGGGCATTAACAATGAAGAACATAAGAAATCCTACAGTGAAGTGTGCCTCTATGATGATAGGTTACAAATTGTATTTCTCCAACAAGAAGAAATTTGTATCTACAACCATCATTAACACAGCCTCTGAAATGGTTGAAAAAGGTGTTGATTATGACCTATGTGAATTACTATGGTAGCAACTCATGGAGAACCTACAGAAAACAAAGGACACCAGGTATCCCTTTAAATATGAAACTTTGATTATATGTTTACTATTCTATTTCTTGAAAGAACTCCCCGATACAAAGAGTGTGGTGTGATTGAAAGGAAGACCTATTGCACACCAAATTAGAGACTTATTAAGAGGTCTGGGAGATGATACGGCACAAGAAGATGCCCTTGTGACATTGTTTGCAATATTTCAAAAAAGGATACAAGAGAGGGAGAGAATTCCTTGGAAGATGGTTGAGAAGTATAACAAGGATACCATCTTCTTGGTTTCCAAAAATGAATGTATCATACAAGCAATAGAGCCAAGAACAGAGTGAATCCTAGAAATGGGATATGAGATCATTGAGGATGATATTGTAAGGTCCACAGATTATATGTTAAGCAAACCTAAGGAAACCTCCGAAGAGAGGTATGGGACCTATGAAGTAAAATCAATGGAGGTCCATTTGGATCAAAGTCGATCTCAAATAAAGAAAATAGTGGATAAGATTACCGCAACATTTGCAAAAGCAATGGGCCTCACACCAAAACAGGTTGAGGTAGCTAAGACTAAATCTGGAGCTCCAGGAAGCTCATCAAGTGTGAGGAGATCTGGTAGAGCAGCTACCACTCCTTTGGGTGCTCAAAATTCCTCTAGGATTGTGCCTTCATCTAGTGGAGCAAAGAGGAAGGAGACCAACATGCCTACAAAACAAACCAGTGCTCCGATAAAAGAGAAAACCTCTTTGACAAAACAAACAAAGAAGCCTGAGAAAGAAAACACTACTCCAACAACACATCAAACTGGCACGGTGAAGAAGAGAATTAAAACCAAGGCAATCAGAGAGCAGTACTTAGGTGTGAACGTGGAGGATGAAGAAGAAGAAGAAGGACCTCAATTGGTCTGGAAGAGAAAAGGTGAAGCAAGTGTTAAGAAGCAGAAAGTTGACATCGTTGATAGTAATGAAGAGGATGAAGTAGAAAAGAAAAGAAAGCATTTGGTGTCCATATGAGAGAGAAGGCAGAAGCAAGCAAAAAGAGGACACTGGAAGAGAAGAAGAAGCAAAAGAAGAAATCTCTGGTAAGATCACATAGTCCTATGAAGCTTGATGTATTTTTTAATGAAATTATATAGAATGACATGTTAGCAAAAATTGCAACATTGTATAATGAGGTTGATGAAATGGAAAAGGCCACCATAGTAGAAGCTATTATAAAATACATTATAGTTCTTGAAGTAGATATGAGAAAAATAGAGAAACAAATACTTGTGGACTATGGAATGTTTTGATAGAGAGGAGACGGGAAGCTATAAAAGAAGAGGCCAAATTGAAGGCCTATGCATTGGAGAAAATAAGTGCTCCTTTGTCCGAGGAAAATAAGGCCACATTGGCCACATTGTTCAATAAAGAACTCAGAACAAAGAAAAGGGTGACAACCCTTATGAGCAAAGATCAGATTGATCTTGAAAGGCTTAGGAAGGAGAGTGTTGAAAAAGTTGCAAACCTAGCACAAAGGCTGGAATGACTACTAAGAATAAGGAAGAAATTATTGTGGAAGAGAATGTCAGAGATGATGTGTAGCTAGATGGTGCTCAACATGAGCATGAGTTAGAAGAAAGAGATGCACAAAATAATATTCCTCCAGAAGTGGAAGATTAATAAAATAAAATATGGAGACTAAGAAAAATGTTGAGAAGAATGCAACTACTAGAGAAGATGTTGCAAAGGAGGATACTCTTGCTCCTCCTCCAATAACTGATACACATGTTGAGAGCATACAAGACCAAACCATAGACAACTATCCCTTCGAATAATACTTACTAGACTACTGGTGATAGAGAAACAAAAAATGAAGACGAGCAGAAAAATGAAGATGCCTCCAGAGATGAGGAAAAGAAAGAAGTAGAAACACCAATTAATACTAGTAATAATGAGAAGGAGAAGGAGCTGAAAGAAAGGATTACAGAGGAAAAGGTAAAGGAAATTGGAAAATCCTCTGAAACCTCTGGAGATTCTCTATAGAATCTATTAAATATGCAATTGCAATTTCAACCCGTTGTGTCCACACATCTGTTACAGTTGCCCATGCAAGAAGGAAACATGGACTTAGAAAAGATTTCACCGCTCCACAAGATTCAACTAGGAGATGTCTTTCATGCATATGTCCGAAAGGAAATCATTAAAACACATCATAAGAGTGGAGAGTTGATTGATGAAGTGGTGAAGACCCTGCAAGAGGCCATGCCTGGAATAACAATTGACAATTCACTCTCTGGTATGGAAAATATGAAGTTTTTAATTGATTCATTTAAAGAGTATGCCTTTGGATTGAACAAAAAAATTGAAAAAGAAATAGATAAAAGGATGGATGAAAAGAGGCTAATGGAGATTATAGAGAAGTGTGTGCAAGCACATGACAAATTTCAGGATAGTCTCAAGGGTGCACAGGCTTGTGTGGTTGAGGCCAAAGCCTTATTTTAGTTCTACATGAAGTGGCCCAGAGCCACAAAGACTATTCAAGATGACATGGACTCAACTAAGTCACAGAAAGATAGACCTTCCAGTGCATATGATTTGGTGAATGACCTGGATGGAAGCATAAGATTAGCATAGAAGACCTACATGAGAAATACTTCCAATTGCAAGGTCAAAAAGAGAAAATCATCATGCAGTTAAGGAACATTAGGGACTTGGTAAACTCAAAGTTCACATCTGTTTCAAGTGCCCTGGTATGCGCTGATAAAGCTACAAATATTAATTTGGTACCCAACACTCCGGAAGAAGGGGAAGAATCCCTAATAGAATTGGAGACACAGTACAAAATGCTTGACATCACCAAGAGGATCAGGGAGGAAGGAAAACAAAAATGGCAAGTTCATCTTGCAAAGCTCCAAGAATCAATTTCCTCTAGTTGACAATAATTCTTTCTCTTTATGCATTTTCAGTTTATTGTTTCAAACTTCAATGTACATATGTGGATGGTGTAAAGTGTTTTCCAGTGTAATTTTTTGAACTAGTTATGGTGTATAGCTCTCTTAGGGGGAGTTAGTTCAGTTTTTCAGTTCGTATATATGAATATACTTGTTAGGGGGAGATCTAGTATGTAAGAAGACTGTTGTATGAACCCTTTTCCCTTGATGTCAAAGGGGGAGAATAATTTTTGGAGATGATTTTGGCATGTTGCCATCAATGACAAAGGGGGAGATTGTTCGAAGAATGAGATGTCATTGATGAACTTGTTGGCAACATGAGCATGTGGAATTAGCACAAGGTATATACAGTTATGCATTGCAGCGTTGTCATTGATGTCAACATTGTATCATGTTACAAAGACTATGGTGCAAATCAGTCTGGGTGTCTTGAACATGCTTGAGGATGATAGTGAAAGATAATTTTGCAAGAAGGTTTGATTTGGTGAAGGCAATAGTTATGGAAATTGACTAAGTGTCAATTTAGGTGATTCTGTGTACAGGGGATCCAATATTTTGGTCTACATTGGTCTACTGATGAATATTTTTCTCTACACTTCTAACACGATCTTGTTGGTTGATAGAAGATCATAATTCCAGAGTTTCATCTTGTTTTGGTTTCTAGTTTTGGAATTATGAGTAACAAAAGTTCAGCTTGGCAACATCAAGTGTTTTTTAGCTCAGTGCATATGTGTTGATAAATCTGCACGTCTCTAAGGATTGGAATCTAACTTTGTAGTTTTGGGAAGTTGTTTTTAGGTGTTAGGTGAGTGTATATTTCAGTTGGTATAGATTTTGGAGGCTTGCGTGTTTGAATGTGGTTGTACAGTTGGAAAATTTTGTAATTAGGTCATTACCGGTGTTGACCTAATAAGTAGGATGTGTTATGGAGGTTGAGTATGTATTGATCTATTGTGTGGGTACTATTTTGGGTCCATGCTGACCTATTTCAAATTGTTATAAGGTTTAAATATTGGCACAAAGCATATGTGGAAGGATCTTAAGCCGACAAGTTACATTTTGTATGTTACATCCAATTAGGCTGACCTAATTGATGTTGTAGATGAATCTCAAATATATATGAAGAATATTTTTGATATTTTGGATGTGGTGACTTGTGATAAGAGTAAGTGGACACAAATTGTGTGAATTGAATGCGAATGCAGAGTAGAGTAGAGTGTTGATTCAAATTAGTATGAAGAATTTTGAGTCTATATTTTGAGCTTCATTGGAACTGTGTTTCATGCATATGATAGATGCAATTGTATGCAATTGTAACTGTATTTCATGCATATGATAGATGCAATTGTAACTGTTCAAATCTGGTTGTGAGCCACAATCTCTTCTATCTCTTTTTTCTCCCAATGGACAGTGAGTCCACCTACAGTGAGCACTTCTATAATATACTATAACTGATTATAATATATTGTAAGCTAATCTCACCGTGGTTTTTCCCATTTTGGGTTTTCCATGTAAAAATCTCGGTGTTCATGTGTTATGTGATGTTGTTGGATGTTTTCATGCTTCCCTTCATTACTACAAATTGAATATGCTATGAGTATTGATTGTTTAAATGATTAAGTGGTTTAAAAGAATACTTATTCACCCCTCCTCTCAATATTCCAAGTGTTCAACACCTTTCATGTGAGTTGTGAGAATGAAACATATTGATGCCTATTGGCGTAACAACTAACACCTCTGGAGTGCAAGTTGGTACAGACAGCTATGCACACTGCGTGATGAGTGCTCTTCAAATTAGGAGGGGAAGCTCCCTCGTTGTGCAGAAAAAATGCTTGAAAAAGTAAACTAAACTAATTGCTATCTTTTTGTCTCAGCTGAAAGAGGCACAAGGTTTGCGAGAAACTTCGAATGTTGCAGCCAAGGATTTTCTGGTTTCGCAAGTCTTAACTACAGCTCAAAACTAACTAACTTATACTATCCAATCCCCTCAAGAAATCAAAGCATGAGGAAACAAAGCGGGAATGATTTATACGATAACCTCTAAGACAGGATTTCCAAGGAGGTGACGACACCTATCCGAAGCGTACGCTAAAAGAAAGGTTATTGGCAACGACATCAAACGATGAACCTTACTTCTGGATTTCCAAGGAGGTGACGACACCTATACGAGGTGTAGACATTAAACAAAGTTCATTAACACAATAACAATAAATGATAAGCCTTAATTCTAAATTCCCAAGGAGGTGACGATACCTATTTGAGGTGTAGATATGAAAGAAAGCTTATAAACACAAGAACATGAAACAATGATCATCCAACCAAAGTGAACAGATACAAAATAGCAATATTATAGGAAAATTTGGCTCAGCATATACTACTATCGCGTGGAAAAGTTATTTACAAATGAGCTGAAAGCTCTTATTTATAGACATCGAAAGGTGTAGGGAACCCTAAAATCACCTTGAGTCAACTACAGTCTTGCAATGCATGCAATATTTTATTGCTAAACCCTAATAAAGCAAACAATACAGTTAACTGAAAAGCTACCATCAATTAACCGGTACATCTAATCTAAAATGGACAATGTGCAAGCATGCATGTCCTTATTCAAAGCAAGTTGACTAGAACACTACCATCAGTTAATGAAAACCCTAAATGAAACTCCAAGTCCTGCAAAATATCTCCAAGGTTAAGATAGACATGCATGCATGGTCCCAACAAAGAGAACTGAAGATGAAAGATGAGTTCTAATTGCATGCTCCTGATTCTATCCTCACAAACAACTATAGGTTCTAACCGACTGATCACTGCCTATTATCTCAAGCAACTAACCCATCCACGAGTTTGTTGACTGCCTCACCATCTGGGGTAGTAATACTCTACCGAAGTATACTGTGTTTGTGCAGTATGTCCTCACCGCCTGTGATTTGGCACTGAAGTTCACCTCTGCTCCTAGTTCCCTCATCAAACAATGTTGACATGACTGTAAGTTGATTCATCTTATAGCCAATGGTCTCCCCACTAAAAATACTATGAATAAGTGTCTGGAACTCTGACTGTACGTCAACAAGCTCAACATACGCACCACCCTCAAGCTGATACTGACATGGTATGCGAGACACGAGAGTTCTCACATATCGGAGTGCACTAGTGACGTGCTCTCTACTCTCAACCAATTCTGATGCCATTGTCTCCTCTATCTTCGCCTTGAAGATCAACTATGTCCTCCAAGTGTAGATAGCCTCTTTATCCTCTACATTTCTGAATGATTCATATGCCATCCTTAGGTGAGCAATCATAATCTCATCTCTGGGTCTGTCCATCGCCAAGTCTTGCTCCTCATCTTGGAGATGTAGACGGAGTTCACGTGCATTGTACCGCAACTAGTATAACTCTACAAGCACAAAGTGGCCTCTAGTGACAAATGCCTCCTCCCAATCCTCCAAACGCTTTTCGTAAGAAACCAGGTGATCAAGCTAACTCTGTTCTACTGGTGGCTCTAGCATCGGTGGGAGTGTGAGGGTGACATCTTTCATTTTGTGTACAAGGATAGAAATGTATTGACGAAGCTGTTGGATTTCAGCCTTGAGGGTTGCCTTGTCTTCTTTGTCTTTTAGTATTCTATCCTCCACGCTATCTATTGTAACCTATAGGAGATCAACCTCTCTCTGGTAGGTGCTTCGACCAAGGTTGACTGTGATCACTTCGAAGTCCTGAACTTCAATCTTGTTCAGACTCTTCCCCTTTGGAGGTATAGAAATCTCAATGACAATCTCCATATCAACATTCCTCTCCACATGAACCTGTTTCTTGATCTTCTTGTCTAGCGCATCCTGGTGGGCATGATCAAAATATGAATGATCAAGTACGTAAGACAACTTCCTCCTCTTCCTACTCAATTGACTCTCAAGCCAAGATAAGTCTTGACTAATCATACTTGAAGGATCTATACTAGCAATGTGAGGCTCTGACGAGAGTGAACGTGTAGAGGTGTCACTGCGAGGTCATGAGTCCAAGTCCAAATCAATGTGAATTGGAGCTGGAGACTGCTCTAGTGTCGGTGATGGTATGCATGGCTGAACCTCAGGCTCTAGCAAACTCTGAACTGATTCTCTGACAAGCTCCATGTGTGTTTCAGTAGCAAGTGCCTTCCCTTTTGATTTGTTAGGCGCTTGAATCTTCTTAGGAGGGTTACTCTTCTTCTTTTGTTTAGGTTTAGACAAGGAAAGTAGTGAAGCATCCATTGGTGGCAGCTCTATTCTAGGCACGACTACCCTCCTCGTCTTCTTGCTCTCGAGGTAAATTATACTATTTTGAATAACTCTACTAGACCTCTCCTTCACTGATGAATATTCTTTGGTGAACCAATCAACATTTGGCAGTGGTTGTGTATCAACTTGCTTTCTAAAAAATTGAGGATGTGTATCTCCCTCATCCTCTGACAAACCTTCCACATCTTCTACCAAGAAGACAAAAATCTGCGGGAGAGAGAACCTGCTCTAGTTGCTTCTGCGCACGTCAAAATCATCCTCGCAGTTCACCCAATAATCCTCCATTTTAGGATTATGGTATGGGTGACCACCAAGGCGTGCTCTATAATGACCCCAAGGATCATATGTGTGGGTGTCGACAAGGTACTTGAGTTTATATTTCTCCAACTCCTGTCCTGCAGCTTTACCATCAGCTATTGTCCTACACCAATAGATTCTAAATTGCATTGGAAATTTTGCAGCTTGTTTACGTTTGTGGCTCAAATGTCAATGAACATCGTATAGTTTCCTTAGGAACTCCATAAAGACTGTCCTATCTGAAGTATAGTGTGGAAGCATGGCTGGATTTCCTGTGTATCCGTAAACGTAGATGTAGGTGTATGTAGGGAACTGAATAAACTAGTCTGCCCAATCAACCATCGCTGCTCTAGCAACCACTAAGATACGAACATGCAACTTCCAGTCCAAGTTCCTCACCATGTACATCAAAAAAACCTCATGCACACACTTGAAATTTCATTCAGCCTTCGTGAACTCAAGCTGGTCATAGTAATGGTATACTTTTTGTACACTGAGTATGCCCACTGTGTTCAACCCTCTAAACTGACCCTAATAGGCGATCAAGTATACGAGGTAGGAACACATATGAAACTGGTGGGAAACTAGAAAACCGGCAATTTTCTCGTGGAGAACGTCGCTAATGAAGGATGCCCTGTCATAATGCTCTCACCTAGAGATGATTTGACCATTGATATAATACATCCAGGGCTGGAATTTTTTTGCATCTGCATGACCTGAGACACGATTGAGAAGTGTAATCAAAATTGCATGCTCCTCCTTGTATTCACCATGACCCACATTGCTCGGCAACTTGTTCTTTTTTTGTTTTAACCATCTCTCTACCATCTTACTTTGACACTCGTCCATATCAACATTTAAGGCTCACTCACACTGCTCCATGGAAATGACTAGACTGTTCAAATGTTGAGGAATACCAAAACATCTCTCGATATCTAAGGGTTTGAGACTACATATAACTCGTCCATCTACTAACTGTATCTCGCGAGTAGCAGAATTGTAATGCTTAACACAAGACATTACAAACTCTATGCAATGAACTGAGATAGGTATAGAAGCGGCCTCAAGCAACCCAAAATTTTGAATGTTTTGAAGTATCGAATCTTTTATCTTGACTGGATCCAAGATTGCTTCTGGAAGCACCTTATGTAGATTCGTATCAACTGTCATGATGAAGTCATGAGTCAAGACTGACTTGGTCTTGAATTTGAGCTGAGTGTGTTGCATTCTGAAAACTCTGCTGTTGGCTGTGAACACGACTATATTCTGACAACTTTTCTAGAAAGCTAAAAATAGCCTGTTGAGGCTAAATATAGCCTATCGAAGGGCAATTTTCATGAAAAATTCTAAGATATGGGTTTTCTCAAAAGAAAAAAATTCTAAGACAAACTAGAATGTCATATTTGTGAAAATTTGACTTCTACTTGACCATGCAGAGGAATTTTAGTTAAGAAAATCAGAGCCTTGAGAACTGATGCTCTGGAGCAAATTTTCCTGAAAAATTCTAGCACATGGGTTTTACTGAGGAAGCTATGTTGAATTGACCCAAATGATTTTTTTGGTCAAAAGTTGTCAATTCTTCAAACATGCGAAAGAAAATAAGATGAGAAGTAGAAGAATTTGAGACAAAAGATTGAGGTTTTGATGCTTTTTCTTTTGCTAAAATCGCTACTATCTTGAATTATGCTGATGAATCTAGACTTGTACCTACAAAAGAATATTTTGATGTCTTCGCAACTGATTGCTGATGAAAATTTGTCCAAATCTGAAGGAAATTCACCTCTACTAAGTTGGATGAATTAAAATGGACGCCATGCTTGAATAAATAGAGCAAAATCGCACCATAAAAGCATGACTGCAAGATTTAAAACCCTGACTTTGAATAAAGCTATCTGATTGGACCCCCTCCAGTTCAACTGAGACTAACTCGAAGTCTCGGAGATTAAAAGAATAGTAAAATATTAATTTCTTTTTAAAATTCCAATTTGTAATTAAAAATTACAAAAGGTTCCAATAATAAATTATTGAAGAAAATCGCCCATTTAATGCTTGCATCCAAAAATTCAAATTTAATATTATTTTTAATAAATTAGCAATAATCTCTACATACTAATTCCGAAAAGTCAAAAATTAACTCTCCAGGCATCCATTTGCAAAAGTTAATAGATTTTTCGCTAACTTCCTACTTTATAGCTCACTGAAAGTTATAGTTTCCCTTGTTGAGCCTTGATTTTTGGGTGACTGAGTGAGGTGTGATTGAGCTGAGATATCCATTGTGAAGCCATCAGAGCAAGGATGAAATGTCTGTTGGGAGTTGCAACTTTTAAAATCAATGTTTGACACCTCAATAAATTAGGCACTTTTGATTAAATTGATGCAAGGTCTCCAGATAGCTATTTCTCCATTTTTCCATTTGATGCTTCAAACTACCACTACTGGTGAACGATGAACCCTGTTGACTGGATGATAGGTTCATTACGTGACTAGAAGAATTCTGCATCCAACAACTATATGTAAGGTATCTGAAAGCTGCATTAGGAACCCCAAAAGCAAGGGAACCCCTAGCTTATGAAGGTGCAATCACTAATTTAACAAAAGTGTAACTTTCATCCAGATGCCATACTTTGACCCCTGACACCAAGAGCTAGGGTGCTCCAATTCGCACACTGATAGTCTCTTTGTGTAGCTATAACACATTACAAGAGATGTCTCTGGAGGTGATGAAGCAAGAAAACTGCTTCTAAGACCTTAAAAAGAAGGGCGCCTTTTCCAAGGGAAGGTGTATTTTCCATGCTTATTCATTTTTTCGGTTGTCTTCACCCTTCAAAATTCTACACTGACCCCTCACGTACGGGTGTTTGAAAAAACCTAGAGGCTGATGGTTGGACTCATTGGGTAGCTGGAGTAATTCTGCACAAGTATCGTGAAGACTGTGACTACTAAAAGCCCCATCTAGCAAGCCCAAAGGCTAGGTTCCCCTGGCCTACAAAGGTACAAGTGTGTATTTCTACATTTTTCCACCTTATGTTTTACATGATCGGTAGAACCTCTGCCACAGTCACTCAGAATGTCAGATCATCTTACGAACTGGTGTGCTGCATAGCTGAACTGAACTAGAAAAGATCCCCCAAAAATAGATTTTGCAGATTCATCCATCTAAGGGGTCAAATTCAAGGGCACCCCTGGGCTATAGGGGCATAGAAACTGAAAACTTGATAGCCTTTGTGACATGTACTCTCCTCGTACCTTCCACTTCTGACTTCAATTTCCAGAGTTCTACACTTCAGATGACTTTGCTTGATAGCTCGTCAGAAAGCCAAACTAATTCTGAAGAGATTGAATGTATCTGCAAGCACATGCAACTAAATCTAAGCCTTCAAAAATAAGGGCGCCCCTGGGCTACATGGACATAGATCTGCTTTCTACAAAATGTCTTCATCTGTTTCTGCCTCTGTAAACATTGTTCTGGCCACTAAATTGACCTTGTAGGGGTATAAAATTCTCGTGAAGCATTTCTCCATCATAACATGTCCTGCTTTGAGTCTCAAGTTTAGGTTCTGACCTCCAGGAACTAACCAACTACTGTTGATGACAGACATGACACTGACCAAAGTTCATACTTGACTTGCCCAAAAACTGTATTTTGACATCATTTAACAAGGTTTAGACTCTTTTAAGCAAAATTCCTTAATGAAGCAAAAATTTGGTTTGGGTACAACATTAGGCTCCGTCTAGTGACCATGTCAGATACTTACGACATAGGAGAACCCTATAATATTTGTGTTATGTAGACCAGTGACTTATGATTTGGGCATCAGAGTCGGGACTTTTCCCTAATCACCTAACCTAAAAATCACCTAAAACAAGACTACCTAAATCACCTAAAACACGACAAAACATTACAGAACGGGGAAACACAATACGACATAATGATAAAGAATAAAAAAGTATTCACAAAGGTATTTGCAAAGTATCACTCCTCCCCCGGAGGGTTGAAGTGTTTGAGATATTGCCCGTTGTAAGGAAGCGTGAGGAGCCTTCCATCCTAATGTGAGAGAATGTATGTGTTTTCTCCTACGGATTCATGGATCTAAAAGGGCCCTAACGACAAGGAATCAAATTTACTGTGCATTCCTTTGGGTTCAAGCCTTTTGTCCCACAAAAGGACTTGATCTCTGACTTTGAAGTCTCTATGATGAGCCTTCTTGTCAAAAATATTTTTCACACACTCCTGGTGCTGAGTGATCTTATCAACAACCTCCACCCTCTCTTCTTCAAGCTTTATTAGATACAGTTTCCACTTCTGAATAGGGTCTCTAAACTCTTCATCCTCCAATGTAAATGTCAGTTGTATGGCAGACAGCTCCATAGTGATGGGTAAAACCGCTTCTGTATGATACAAAAGTACGAAGGGCAAGGTTTCGATAGCTCTTTTGGGAGTGATTCAATCAGCCCAAAGAGTGTCATATTACTTTGTGTGCCAAGGCTACTGATTTGGCTCAACCAGCTTGTGCACAATTGTGACAATGTTTTTATTTGATGATTCAACTTGTCCATTACCCTGAGGGTAATAATCTGATGAATGTGATAGCATGACACCGAGATCAAAATAAAAATTCAGTAGCTCCTCTAATGAGAAGCACGTTGCATTATCGGTCACAATTTTACGAGGCACTCCGAAGCGAGAAATGATATTCTTCTTTAGAAAGTTGCAAACTTCGGAAGTAGCTCGTTTGGTAGGAACTTCCTCAACCCACTTCGTGAAATAATTTGTTGCTGTCAGGACATAAACATGCCCCTTACTGGAACTCGGGTTGACAGGACCTACAAAATCAATACCCCATTGCTGAAATGGAGCATTGATGATAACCGGCCTGAGTGGAGTAGTTGTCAATCTGACTTTGCCCACAAACTGCTGACATAGCTGACATTTATACACCCATTCATATGCACCACAGAACATAGTCAGCCAATAAAATTGTGCTCGCAAGATTTTGAATGCAATGACCCTTGATGAAAAGTGTCTTCTGCATGCCTGACTGTGAAAACCATCCAACAATCTCTGTTGTTGGTCTCTATCGACACATAAAAGGAAAGTTTCATCAAGGCCACGCTTGTACAGAACGTTGTTAATAAGCATGAATTTTTGTGCTTTCAACTTCAATGTTCTTTTTTGTTGTTTGTCCATGTGACGTGGACATTCTCCATATGTTGAATAATACCACAACGGTGTGTACCATTCCTCCGCAAAATCAACAAATAGGACCAAAGGAAGGTCCTCTTCAATTTCTTGTTCAGGATCAACTCCACCATTGCTCTGAATCTTACAATCTCCATCCTCTTCCAATAATCGACAAAGAACTTGCCCGCAGATGAGCTTAGTCGGCTTGATTTCTAGATCATACTCTTGAACTTTTGCAATCCAGTTTCCTCTCTTCATGCCCATCTCCTTTTGAGTTAGCACACTTTTAACTATTGGATCGGTGACATACACTGTTGTATGTGAATTCAAAAGATAGAACCTAAAATTCTTGACAGCTCTGATGACAGCATACATGTTCTTCTCAATCTGAGAATAGTGCATCTCAGCATCCTTAAAAATAGAACCCATGAAAGCAATTGGAGATTCTCCTTCTTC
This sequence comes from Sequoia sempervirens, assembly GCA_007258455.2. Classification (NCBI taxonomy): domain Eukaryota; kingdom Viridiplantae; phylum Streptophyta; class Pinopsida; order Cupressales; family Cupressaceae; genus Sequoia; species Sequoia sempervirens. The sequence goes on along the minus strand of VDFB02193867.1, from coordinate 5,599,020 downwards.
ATTGAGCTTCTATGTCAAAATAGTAGACAACAAGTGTTCCAACGCATAACAATAAAGCATAAAATCCTTCTGAAAGTCTAGCTGAACCAATAATGGTGTGTTAGCAATAGCTTCTTTGATCTTAATAAAGGCTTGTTTTCCTTCTTTCCACAAAAAAGTGGAATTCTTCTTCATCATTGCTGAAATCTCCTTTGTTAGCTCTAAGAAATTAGGAACAAATCTTCAGATAAAGTTAACTTTTTCGAAAAAGGAGTGCACCTACGTTTTGCTTGTAGGAAGAGACAGGTTTATGATTGAATCCACCTGATTCAGATCAATTTTGGTCCCCTCTTTGGAAACGATGTGGCCAAGTAACTTTCCCTTTGTCACTGCAAAGATGGTCTTCGGATTCAATGATATCTTGTGATACCTACATCTTTCGAACACTTCCACACAATGTGAAAAGTGATCATCCCATTTATCTGAAAAAACGGTTAAGTCATCAATGTAGATGACTATAATCTTGTCCTTGAGGTCCCCAAATGCCAAGTCCATGGCCCTTTGAAATGTAGCATCGACGTTGATAAGGCTAAAAGGAATCCTTTCATAAGTAAATGTCCCCCACGGCATCGTGAAAGCTATCTTAATTTGGTCCTCCTTTGCCACTGCAATATGATTGTAACCAGAATAACAATCTAGAAGAGATAGCATCTCCGATCTAGTGACTGTCTACAAGGTATGTTCCATGATTAGCAATGGATAGTTGTCCTTTAAGGGCGATTGATTTAAGCTCCTGAAATCCATGCAAATTTTGATTTCACCATTCTTTTTCCGTATAGAAACTATATTGGACACCCAGGTAGAGTGATGAATAGGAAATATTATCCTTGACTCCACCATTTTCTAAATCTCCACGTAGATAGTGTTTTGAATTTGCGGATTGTAATGTTTTTGTTTCTGCCCAAAAGGCTTAACATCAGACTTCAGAGGAATTGTATGTGACAATTCTATGGGTGTGAAGACTTTCAAGTCTTCATATGATCAGGCAAATACATCCTTGTACTGCTTGAACAAGGCAATAAACTTCTCAGTCTCTTCCAGGGTACAACACTTTCCCAAATTCACAAACTGAGGTTTTTCTTCAATGCCGATGTTGACTTGATTGTATTCTGAAGAAGTATTAACACCTGACCTTTTCTGATCTTGGATGTATCGGTCATGCCTATCAAAAATATTTTCTAAAGATACAAAACCCTTAGGAATCTGATTTCCTTTCAATTGTATAATCCCAGAGTCTGCATCTTTAGAATCTTCTAAAAGTAATTATTTAGGAGTGGTGCTTCCTTCAAAGAAAAACTCTTTGAATTATCTCCCATGATGAGAAATTCTCCAATATCATCATCATCATCGAAGACTTGCCAATTATCTGAGTTATCTGGTACAACTAGCCTGTAAATCAGCTCAATAGCAAATGAATTCTGATGAAAGTCAGAGTTTGGCATGAAAAGAGCAACTAAAACTACAAGAGCATCAACTTTGCTATTGTCTATTCTTGGAATGTATTGGATATCAAATGCATCAAACCAGTTGATGACATTCCATACCCTTTGTCTGTAGGATCGAAGGTGACTATTCCTGACTTGAAAAAGATCTTTAATCTGTTTTACAATCAATTCTACATCTCCTTCGACTCTAAGCAGTTTGATCCCCATATCCTTCGCGTTCTTGAGACCTAATAAAAGTGCTTCATATTTAGTAGTGTTATTGGTGCATTCAAATTGCAACCTATATGTGAAAGGATATAGATGACCTTCAGGGGAAATCATGACTACTCTCACTCCTGAACCTGATGTCAAGCAACTTCTGTCGAACTGCATTGTCCATAGTTTTGATTCTTCATTTGACAAACCTGTAGAAAGTGTGAATTTATGACAATCTTCAGCTACTTATGATACCATAGCATATGTTCCCAGACCTGTGTCTTAATACAACACTTGAGCTTGTGGATCCTGGGACTTTACCATCCTTGACTTTGTTTCAGGCTCCAGCTTGAATGTGCCCTTCTTTAATGGAATTGTCGCGAACGATCAATCCATTTGAATCTCTCCTCTGAGATCTTTACAGAAACTCTTGCTAAGTAACATCCCATAGCTAGTAGGAATATCAGCCACCAATATAGTCATCATGATCTTCTTCTCAGGACAAGATGCTAGCCTTACTTGTGCATCTTTAAGTATACCAACTAACGGCACCGGCTTGGACTCAAGTGAGTAACACTTTTCCTGAGTAGGGGTGCACAATAGTCCCAACGCGTTCATAATTTGTAGAGGCATAACGTTGTCGGAATCTCCGCTATCAATTATACAATTGCTCAATTTGAAACCTCCTATTTATAAGGATATATAGAATGGTTTTGGCTTCTCTTCTGCAGACACGGAGGACTGTAGTAATGTTGGCTAGGCAACAACCTTCTTTTTCACAACCTTTAAGATTCTATCCAATTGCTCTGGATGATCTTGTAGATACTCTAGTTGAGAGATTTGCACCTTTGTCTTCATCATAGAAGACACGATGTCAAAACTTGCTGAAGATGAATATGGAGCAGTCAACACAATTTTTTCTTGTGAAGTCTTAGGATTGGAAGTAGAAACTACTTCCTTTTCTTTTCCATTTGAATTCCGCTTCTCTTCTTCCTCTTTTTATGCTTTGAAATGTTGAGCACATGTGAACACAGGTGAGGTAATATTCTCATGATTGACCGTGAGAGAAAATTGGTAGTATTCTTGTTCTTGTTCTTCATTTGTGGGTTCTCGATCAAAATACCCAGTTGTGGAGTTTCCAAAAAACTCGTTCGTCTGTGATGAGACGGCGTTTGAACTTGAAGGTACGAAACCTAAACTAGAGTAGTATCAGAAAATCCCATGAGTTGATTCATTCTTTGGTTTTCTAGACATGTAGCGCCAGTGTGTTCAATAGAATCATGGAAAGTGCAAAAGACTGTGGGCTTCTCAGCTTCATTGTTTTGCTTTGGTTTTCCTTGTGGAAACTTTGATTTGTAGTTGTTATATGGATGGAAGTTGTTTCTTCTCGGCTGGTACTATTGTTGTGGTTGAAATGACGGTGGTGTGAGTTGAGGGGGTGACTGCCTTTTCAGTATAGTCACCTCATTTGCTACCTTCTATAGCAATAGATCAGTCGACACTTGCACAAGCGGTTTGATTGAATCATCCTTCATCTTACCTGTTGTGATCATGTTGTCTTCGAGCTTGATTATTTCCTCTTGAAGGAGTTGTAGACTATCTTCTTCACTTATCTTCAAGAAAAGGGAAATTTCTGACGGTAGTGCGTTGATGAAGGAACTCATCATAATTTCATCAGATGGATTTAAAGTGTGAGAAAGACATGTAACAAGGTGGTTAAACCTTGCTACAAATTATCTCATCGGTCCATGTGCCTCCATCTTCGAATTCGAGAGTTGTGCAAAAAGTTTGTGACTATCCTCGGCGGGCTTGAACCTCGCCAAGAACTTCTCACTCATGACAGCCCAATTGGTGATGATGCCTGGTTCAAGATTGTTAAACCAATCAGTTGTGTTGTTCTCAAGAGTCTCCACAAAGAGACGTACTGCAATGTCCTCATGTGCAACATGCAGGATGAAACATGCCATCGTGAATGTTGAAAGATGTTCATCAGGATGTCTGGAACCATCGCCATGAAATCTCAGGAAAAACTTGAATGATCCCTTAGGTAGTTCATGGTGTCCTTGTAAAGCCAACGGTCCAATATTGTTGCCCCAAGGCAAGGGGGTTGGACATCTTGCATTTCTTCCATTTTGACCGTTATGGTTGTCGTTGTTGTTATGATCACCCATTTCTTCTGCTGGAATAGGAATCTCTTCTAAAATTTCTCCTTCAATGAATTGATCAGGAGCCTCTTGAAAGACTGGATCTAGCTAGATGGGAAGATTACCTCTCCTTCTCGTATATACTCGATACGCCAGGATGCTTAATTCCATGCGGGAGGTGGCAAGACTGGTCTACCTGCTACAAGATTTGCTTTCTATTCTTCTTTATCCAGAGTGGTAGTCGTGTTTCTCCACTGAGTGGTAGATGTATGATTTTAAAAAATAAAAGTGTGCAAGCTACTGATGATGTCTAACTGCTCTGCTTCGATGAAAACTCAATTTGGTTGTATAACAGGAAAAATTAGTCCTAGTGGTTGTATTGGAGCAGTAGGATGTCAAATAGTCATAACCATGCAAAGTATAAGCTTTGAGAAGTTTTCTTTCCTCGTGCCCCATGGTGGGCGCTAGAAAACTGTTGGCGTAACAACTAAAACCTCTGGAGGGCAAGTTGGTATGGACAGCTATGCACACTATGTGATGCATTCTCTTCAAATTAGGAGGGGAAGCTCCCTCATTGTGTGGAAAAAATGCTTAAAAAAGTAAACTAAACTAATTCCTATCTTTTTGTCTCAACTGAAAGAGGCACATGGTTTGTGAGAAACTTTGAATGTTGCAGCCAAGGATTTTTTGGTATCGCAGGCCTTAACTACAACTCAAAACTAACTTATACTATCCAATCCCCTCAAGAAATCAGAGCATGAGGAAATGGAGTGGGAATGATTTATATGATAACCTCTAAGATAGGATTTACAAGGAGGCGACAACACCAAGCTGAGGCGTAGGCTAAAAGAAAGGTTATTGGCAACGACATCAAACGATGAACCCTACTTTTGAATTCCCAAGAGGTGATGACACCTATCTAAGGTGTAGACATGAAACAAATCTCACTAACACAGTAACAATAAACAATAAGCCTTAATTCTAAATTCCTAAGGAGGTGACGACACCTATCTGAGGTGTAGGTATGAAAGAAAGCTTATAAACACAAGAACATGAAACAATGATCATCCAACCAAAGAGAACAGATACAGTATAGCAATATTATAGGAAAATCTAACTCAACATATATTACTATCGCATGCAAAAGTTATTTACAAATGAGTTGAAAGCTCTTATTTATAGACATCGAAAGGTGCAGGGAAACCTAAAATCACCTTGAGTCAACTACAATCTTGCAATGCATGCAAGATTTTATTGCTAAACCCTAATAAAGCAAACTATATAGTTAACTAGAAAGCTACCATCAGTTAACCAGTATATCTAATCTAAAATGAACAATGTGCAAGCATGCATGTCCTTACTGAAAGCAAGTTGACTTGAACACTACCATCAGCTAATGAAAACCCTAAAGGAAACTCTAAGCCCTACAAAATATCTCCAAGGATAAGATAGACATGTGTGCATGGTCCCAACAAAGAGAACTAAAGATGAAAGTCAAGTTCTAATTGCATGCTCCTAATTCTATCCTCGCATACAACTATAGGTTCTAACTGACTGAACACTGGTTGTTATCTCGAGCAACTAACCCCTCCACGAGGTTGTTGACTGTGTCACCAACTAGGGCAATAATACTCTGCCGAAGTATATTGTGTCTGTGCAACATGTCCTCACTGCCTGTGATCTGGAATTGAAGTTCACCTCTACTCCTAGTTCCCTCATCCAAAAACGCTGACATGACTGTAAGTTGATTCATCTTAGAGCCAACGGTCTCCCCACTGAAAATACTATGAATGAGTTCCTAGAGCTCTAACTGTACATTTAGAAAGCTCAACATTACACACCACCCTCAAGCTAATACTAGCATGGTATGCGAGACACGAGAGTTCTCACATACCGGAGTGCACTAGTGATGTGCTCTCTGCTCTCAACCAAATCTGATGCCATTGTCTCCTCTATCTTTTCCTTGAAGATCAATTATGTCCTCCAAGTGTAGATAGACTCTTTTTCCTCTGCATTTTTGATTGATTTATATGCCATCCTTAGGTGAGTAATCATAATCTCATCTCTGGGTCTGTCCATCACCAAGTCTCGCTCCTCATCTTGGAGACGTAGACGAAGTTCGCGTGCATTGTACTGCAACTAGTATAACTCTACAAGCACAAAGTGGCCTCTAGTGACAAATGCCTCCTCCCAATCCTCCAAACGCTTTATGTAAGCAACCAGGTGATCAATCTGACCTTGTTCTGTCAATAGCTCTAGCATGGGTGGGAGTGTGATGATGACATCTTTCATTTTGTGTACAAGGCTAGAAATTTATTGACAAAGTTGTTGGATTTCAGTCTTCAGGGCTGCCTTGTCTTCTCCATATTTTAGTATTCTATCCTTTGTGCTATCTATTGCAACCTATAGGAGATCAACCTCTATCTGGTAGATGCTTCAACCAAGGTTGACTGTGATCACTTCGAAGTCTTGAACTTCAATCTCATTTAGACTCTTCCCCTCTCGAGGTATAGCAGTCTCACTGAAAAACTCCATATCAGCATTCCTCTCCACATGAACCTGTTTCTTGACCCTCTTGTCTAGTGCATCTTGGTAGGAATGATAAAAATCTCAATGATCAAGTACGTAAGACGATTGTCTCCTCTTCCTACCCAGTTGACTCTCAAGCCAAGATGAGTCTCAACTAATCCCACTGGAAGGATATGTACTAGCAATGTGAGGCTCCGACGAGAGTGAACATGTAGAGTTGTTACTGCGAGGTGGCGAGTCCAAGTCCAAATCAATGTGAATTGGAACTGGAGACTGCTCTAGTGTCGGTGATGGTATGCAGTGTTGAACCTTAGGCTCTGGAAAACTCTGAATTGATTCTCTGATAGGCTCCATGTGTGTGTTAGTAGCAAGTGCCTTCCCTTTTGATTTGTTAGGCGCTTGACTCTTCTTAGGAGGGTTACTCCTCTTCTTTTGTTTAGGTTTAGACAAGGAAGGTAGTGAAGCATCCATCGGTGGCGACTTTGTTCTAGGCATGACTACCCTCTTGGTCTTCTTGCTCTCAAGGTAAAGTATAATGTTTTGAATAACTCTACTAGACCTCTCCTTCACTGATGAATATTCTTTGGTGAACCAATCAATAGTCAACAGTGGTTGTGTATCAACCTACTCTCTGAAAATTTTAGGAATTGTAACTCCCTCATCCTTTAACAAACCTTCCACATCTTCTACCAAGAAGACAAAAATATGTGGGAGAGAGAACTTGCTATAGCTGCATCTATGCACATCAAAATCATCCTCGCAGTTCAACCAATAATCCTCCATTGTAGGCTTATGGTATGGGAGACCACCAAGACGTGTTGTATAATGACCCCAAGGATTATATGTGTGGGTGTCGACAAGGTACTTGAGTTTATATTTCTCCAACTCTTGTCTTGCAGCTTTAGCATCAACTGTTGTCCTACACCAATAGATTCTGAATTGCATTGGAAAGTTTGTAGCTTGTTTACGTTTGTGGCGCAAATGTCAATGAACATCGTACAGTTGCCTCAGAAACTCCATAAAGAATGTCCTATCCGAAGGATAGCGTGGAAGCATGGATGGATTTCTTGTGTATCCATAAACGCAGATGTAGGTGTATGTAGGGAACTGAATAAACTAGTCTTCCCAATCAACCATTGTTGCTTTAGCAACCGCTGAGATACGAACATGCAACTTCCGATCCAGGTTGCTCACTGTGTACGTCAAGAAAGCCTCATGCACATACTTGAAATCTCATTTAGCCTTCATGAACTCAAGCTCGTCAGAGTAATGGTAGACTTTTGTACACTGAGTATTCCCACCGTGTTCAACCTTCTAAACTGACCCTGATAGGTGATCAAGTATACGAGGTAGGAACACATGTGAAACTAGTGGGAAAGTAGAAAACTGGTGATTTTCTTGTGGAGAACATCACTGATGAAGGATGCCCAGTCATAATGCTCTCGCTCGGAGATGATTTGACCAATTATATAATACATCTAGGGCTGGAATCTGTTTGCATCTGCATGACCTGAGACGAGATTGAGAAGTGTAATCAAAATTGTGTGCTCCTCCTTGTATTGACCATGACCCACATTGCTCGGCAACTTGTTTTTTTTGTTTTAACCATCTCTCTGCCTTCTTATTTTGACACTTGTCCATATCAGCATTGAGTGCTCGCTCACACTGCTCCATGGAAATAACTAGACTGTTCGGATGTTGAGGAATACCAAAACATCTCTCGATATCCAAGGGTTTGAGACTACATATGACTCGTCCATTTACTGACTGTATCTCGCAAGTAGTAAAATTGTAATGCTTAACACAAGACATTATGAACTCTATGCAATGAACTGAGATAGGTATAGAAGCGACCTCAAGCAACCTGAAATGTTGAATGTTTTGAAGTATGAAATATTTTATCTTGACTAGATCCAAGATTGCTTCTGGAAGCACCTTATGTAGATTCGTATCAACTGTCCCGATAAAGTCATGAGTCAAGAGTGACTTCGTCTTGAATTCAAGCTTAGTGTGTTGCATTCTAAAAAATTCACATGTTGACTATGAACACGGCTATATTCTAACAACTTTTCTAGAAAGCCAAAAATAGCCTGCTAAGGCCAAAAGTAGCCTATCGAAGGGCAATTTTCATGAAAAAATTATGAGATATGGGTTTTTTCAAAAAAAAGATTCTAAGACAACCCAGAATGTGAGATTTGTGAAAATTTGAATTATACTTGACCATGCATAGGAATGTTACCTAGGAAAATCAAAGCCGCGAGAACTGATGCTCTAGAGAAAAATTTCCTGAAAAATTCTAGCACATGGGTTTACTGAGGAAGCTATGCTGAATTGAACCAGATGATTTGTTTTGTCAAAAGTTTCCAATTCTTCAAACATACGAAAGAAAATAAGACGAGAAGTTTCAGAATTTAAGACAAAAGATTGAGGTTTTGATGCTTTTTCTTCTACTAAAATCGCCACTCTATCTTGAATTTTGCTAATGAATCTAGACGTGTACATTGAAAAGAATATTTTGATGTCTTCACAACTGATTGCTGATGAAAATTTTCCCAAATTTGAAGGAAATTCGCCTCTGCTAAGCTGGATGAATTAAAATGGACGCATGCTTGAATAAATAGAGCTAAATCGCACCATAAAAGCATGACTACAAGATTTAAAACCTTGACTTTGAATAAAGTTGTCTGATTGGACCCCCTCCAGTTCAACTAAGACCGACTCGAAGTCCCAGAGATTAAAATAATATTAAACTATTCATTTCTTTCTAACATGTGAATTTGTAATTAAAAATTACAAAAGGTGCCAATAATAAATTATTGAAGAAAATCGCCCATTTAAATGCTTGCATGCAAAAAGTCAAATTTAATATTATTTTTAAAAAATTAGCAACAATCTTTGCATACTAATTCCAGAAAGTACAAAATTAACTCTCTAGGCATCCATTTGCAAAAGTTATGAGATTTTTTGCTAACTTCCTACTTTATAGCTCACTAAAAGTTACAGTTGCCCCTGTTGAGCCCTTATTTCTAGGTGACTAAGTGAGGCTGTGATTGAGCTGAGGTATCCATCACGAAGCCATTAGAGCAAGGATGAAATGTTTTCTAGGAGCTACAACTGCTAAAATCAATGTTTGACACCTCAAAAACTTAGGAGCCTTTGATTGAATTGATGCAAGGTCTCCAGACTTGGCCATTTCTCCATTTTGCCATCTAACGCTTCAGACTGCCACTACTGGTGAACGATGAACCTTGTTGACTAGATGATAGGTTCATTGCATGATTGGAAGAATTTTGCATCCAATGACTATATGTAAGGCATCTGAAAGTTGTATTAGGAACCCCAAAAGCAAGGGTGCCCCTAGCCTATGAAGGTGAAATCACTAATTTAACAAAAGTGTAACTTTCATCCAAACACCATACTTTGACCCTTAACATCGGGAGTTGAGGTGCTCTAATTTACGCACTGATAGTCTCTCTGTGTAGGTATAACAAATTACAAGAGATGTCTCTAGAGGTGATGAAGCAAGAAAATTGCTTCTAAGACCTCGAAAAGAAGGGTGCCTTTTCCAAGGGAATGTGTATTTCCATAGTCATTTTTTTGGTTGTCTTCACTCTTCAGCATTCTACACTAACCCCTCATGTACGAGTGTTTGAAAAAACCCGGAGGCTAATGGCTAGACTCATTGGATAGCTAGAGTAATTCCGCACAAGTCTCGTGAAGACTGTGACTTCGAAAAACCCCATTTGGTAGGCCTAAAGGCTAGGTGTCCTTGGCCTACAGAGGTACAGGTGTGTATTTCTACATTTTTCTACCCTCTTTTTTATGTGCTTGGTAGAACCTCTTCTACGATCACTCAGAATGTCAAATCATCTCACGAATTGATGCGTTGTGGAGCTGAGCTGAACTAGAAAAGATCCCCCAAAAATAGAGTTTTCAAATTCATCCATCTAAGGGCTCAAATTCAAGGGTGCCCCTGGGCTACAAGGGCACAGAAACTGGAAACTTGACAGCCTCTGTGATATGCACTCTTCTCGTACCTTCTGCTTCTGACTTCAATTGCCAGAGTTCTGCACTTTGGATGATTTCGCTTGATAGCTCGTCAAAAAGCCAGACTAATTCTAAAGAGATTGACTGTATTTGCAAGCACATGCAACTAAATCTGAGCCTTCAAAAAGAAGGGTGCCCCTGGGCTACAAGGATGCAAATTTGCTTTCTGCAAAATGTCTTCATTTGTTTCTGCCTCCATAAACATTGTTTTGGCCACTGAGTTGACCTTGTAGGGGTATAAAATTTTTGTGAAGTGTTTCTCCATCATAACATGTCCTGCTTTGAGTCCAAGGTTTAGGTTCTAACCCCTAGGTACTGACCAACTGTCATTGATGATAGACATGACACTGACCAAAGTCCATACTTGACTTGCCCAAAAACTGTATGTTGACATCATTTAGCAAGGTTTAGACTCTTTTAAGCAAAAATCCTTAATGAAGCAAAAATTTCATTTGGGTACAACAATGCCCTATACCATTTTTTCATGGAATAGTAAAGGGTGGAAGACTAATGCTAGAGAAAGTTGACAATTTATAGAATGTTCATACGCATTGACAAATCTAGCAAACATAGGAAAGTTCAGGTGGTGATGTGAGTCTATGGGCCTCTTAGCCTCTAAAAATTATTTGATACTATTGCTACTCCCTTTTATCTTTCAAGTTGTTCAAAAAGTGAGAGAATGTTAGGAATAATGCCTTAATCTTGCTCCTAATATTAAGAATACAAAAAATGTAATTTTAAGGATATAAAATAGAAAAAACTCAAAATTTGAGCTATAGAGGTCATTTAAGGCCAAAATGAATATTCTAGGTAATTTACAATCAATTCCTAAATACTGATGTGTGGGTCTCTTTGACCTCTAAAATTAAAAAATGCCTAAATATCCTCTCATATCAAAATTTAAATGGCCTCTAAAAGTTGGGCCTCCCATATTGGAAATGTAAAAAATATATGACAAAAAAGAATTGTAAGGGAGAGGTATACTTGTTGATGAACTTGTGACATGTTTTATGTAACATCATAAGGCATATTTGAATGTAGATATTGGAGCCAAAATGGAGTGCCCGGGTTGGTGATTGGATTATGATAAGTTTATGGTACGTGGAAGAAATATGTTATTTTTGACATGTGGACTCATCTTGAGATTTATGTTTTATATTTTTAACTAGGTATTTCGGTACCACATTTTGGGTGGTTTTAGCTCATGTTTTTTCATTACTATTTGATGGTTTTATTTATTATGTCGTATTCATTGTGTGCTTGAGATGGAGGTTTTGACAAAAAAAAATTAGGTACTATTATGTTGCTATAATTACTCCATATTTTTGGTTGTTGATACTCTTGTAAAGGCTTATAATCTACAAGTGTATTCTAGCCTTTGATTTCTAAACAATACATTGAGTTACTTTGGTGTGTGAGGTTTTCTCTTGAATGGGTTTCCCCCACATTAATCACTATGTTATGGTATATTGTTTTTGTGCTTATTTCTTTGTAACTATATGATTAGTTTATTTTTTGCACATAACTTCTTCTAATAGAATTAATGTAGGAAACATATTCTACACCTCTAATTCATTTCAATAAAATACAATAATATTTGAATATAAAACTTAAATTTAAGGAAGTTTTATGATTATAAGATAAATTCAATTAGCCTACCATAGTACAAGTTTTCAATATGTGTAATGGTGAAATTTGTATACCCATATCATTTCTCATTTATTCTGGTGTTCATTTTGAAGAGTGTTGTTTGATAAATAGACAAATTATAATTTTGTGCAAACTTGGGTCACTTTCCTTGTGTCTCCTACCTATCCCTTACACACATCTATGTGTGCTTGTCCTTTTTATATCCTATATTTACATATTCCCATACATTCATCTTATCAATTATCAAATTACACCTATCTACATGTATATTACCAAACACATGTATCCCACCTTGATCCTCCTAATTGTTTTTGTCTTGATTCAAATTTATAGTCATGAGTTTGATCTATACACATATTTCAAGAAATATGTTTCCTACCAAGTGATCTACCCAATTTTGGTCTCAAGTCAAATATGTGACCATGGGATTAAACCTAGACCTCTAGATTTGACCCTTCATTTGAATTTTAAATTCGAATTTAGTTTTATCCTACCAAATATTTCCCTCCAAAGGATAACTAAAGAAAAAATTATGAAATTTATTGTCGTGTCCTTATATTTATAGGAATTCAGCACATAAAATTTAGATGTATGTGATCATTAGAGATATATTTGTATATAATTCACATTTCACATTCATTTGGTGCACTAAAATGGAATAGATCTTCATGAGTATTCCCATGAGCATATTTTGTTCTAGAAAGTTTCCTTTTCAGCCTAATGTACATATTTCTAAAATTTGAATTATCAAAACATGTTTGGCCTTATGATATAATGACAACCCTACAAAGGTGTTTTTAAATATCACCATCCATCATAAATCGGGAAATGAAAGAGAAGATGAAGATCTATTAGATGAAGTAAACAAAAAAGCTTTACCAAGCACCAAATCAAGTCTACATGTGAACAATGAAAGAAATTTGAAGCAAGTATCAAACCTTCAAATAAAACCTTGATACTAATTATAATAAAGGATATTATTCTATCTAAATAATACTTGCAAGCTAAAATAGAATCAAATAGTTATAAAAAATAAATAAATATGCAATAAAATATTTATCATGGGAAACCATTTCATGAGAAAACCTAGTAACTTGTAGAACCACTCTTTATGTATTCATAGAAATAAAAGTATAACAACACAATGAGATAATTTATCTATTCTATCAAGTAGATCTTCAACTCACAATCAAGAGTTATTTTAAAGCAAAATGAACCTATCTTCCAATTGCCTTAATATCCCATCTCAAGCACTCTATTCATAAATAAGAATCGACATACTAAGTTTTATAATTAATGTATCCAAGTGACATTTTTAAGGTGGACATCAAAGTTTGACTCTAGATCCAAGAGTCATTAGGTAACCTCTGGGAAAAAACCCTTATGAATTTTAATTTCATTTTTGTTCTCAAGATGACATGTCTACATGTGACCCACACATACATTAAATCCATTTTCTCATTGTTACATATAAATTCTTAGGAAAATATTTCTCTACTCAAAGAGTAGTATCCCACTACTTTACATATTAAATAATTTATGCAAGGTATGTTATACCTTTCATAACAATCTCCCACTTCTAGTCTACATTGTAGAAGAGGCCAAAAATAGGAAAAAAAATATCACTGCTTAAGGGAAAACATCACCATAACCATCATATATCATTTGAAATCCTTCAAGCTCATGAAATTTAGATAAGAAACTACATCTAGAATTATGTATCAATGTACTCCAATTGCACATGAAAAGTAGTGTTATCTACCATGTTGGTGACATTTTGACTATCATAATAGATCACAATATCCAACTATAGTCCAAATTCATAACACAAATTCAAAATTAAAATATCATCACAAATAGTCATGCCCACATCCAGGGAATCAACCCATAGCCACTAACCATGGCATATGCTTCTAAAACTCATCCTTAAACCATCTCCACAACTTAAGAACCATTCCCATTAAAATAAAAAATTAAAACTAGAAATAATCTAAAGAGAAGGTGGGTAATACATAATAGATCACTATTAAGTATGTTGAACTCATGTATAATTTAAAGTGTAGGCTCCTTAGTATTTCTACTAAAACCTTGATTAAAGAATCACCATTTCAATAATTTATCTTTAAGTATCTAACAAATCTCTAGCCTCACCTAAATATATCTATCAAAATGAGGTACAATACCAATCATCTCATGCAATCCAAAATCCAATTATATCACCACAATATACATGAGTGTCTCTCTAAGGAAAAATAATCATTATATTATTCTATATTATTATCCCCAAATTAGAGCCAATTTCTCCCACTACATGTACAAGAAAAATATAGATTCTAAGAACTCTTATGGCTCCATGATTTTTATCTTCACATTAGAATATCATCTATCTCCAAGAATTTTTCTCTCTAAAGCAACAATTTCATGTCAAAAAACTCCCCTATAGATGTAGAGTTCACCAAGGCACAATAATAATCATCCTCAATGTTAGGAGACTAATGTAAAATCCACCTCACTATCAAAACTTCCACTAAAACTAATCTACAACTTCCTATAGTAGCATGGTTCATGTCCTCAAAATCCTAAAGACATTCACTAAGTGATTGTCATGGTATAACTTTCAAATTTATTCCAAGAAAAAATGGTATCATTATGGAAATATCTTGTAAATTCCTCTTCCATGTCACTTCAAATATCACCAAAGTGACACCTTTCTATCTCTTCTCCCCAAAACCATGAGATATCACAAAAGTAATATTTTAGGGTTCTCCTAGACATCCAAGAGTTTTTGTGATGGAATCTAGGGGTCTCCCTAATCTTAAATTTGTCACTTGAGCAACACCTAACTTATTTGTCTCAAAACTAAAATTTGTGGGAACCATAAATTTCTCATATAGACTCAAAATGCATCATTTTTTTTATTTTCATAATTCTTGAGATGAATCCAAATCTACAATCAATTTATCTCCAAGAGGTATCTCTTAGATGATACCTTTCTCCTTTGTTTTTAACACTTAAAATTCATTCCCTCCAAGGTGTTGTTTTGGTAACAACTTAATATAAAAATTTGGCACCAAATTGACTCTCTACCCTCTAATGTATCATGGGGGTGATGGCTTGAGATATCCAAAATAATTTTGTCTTTCCCAAAGCATTGGAAGGCTAATAGCTTAATTCTTTTCAAGGAAAATCTTGGTTTCCTTTTTAAAAAATGTTTCCTTATCAAAAAAATTCCCCTAACTTTCCTTTTCATGAGGTATTGTGTTGGTGACACATGATGGAGACATCTTAAACCATAGAGGAAACAAATCCACCACACATGATTCTAGCATCAAGTTTGAATGGGGTTCTAAATTGAATCCCTTTTTCCAACACCAAATTTATTCTCACTAATTTATAACCTTCTTTAGAGAAACCAAAAGCAAATCATACATCATTCATCTTGCTTATAAATAACAATATTCTCGCCAAACTTGGGATGTGTAGCACACTTGAGAGAGTCCTAGCTCTTCCATCTGTGAACATAAGCTTGGAATTTTCATGATTTTATTAAAAATGTACTATCACCCAAGAAGACTTTTCCACTACAATAGTTCTCATACATAAAAAGACACTCCCTATAAGGAATCATGTATAACAATGCTCCATAATCAATAAACCATACATCATCACTTTTGTGAATAATAAAAGATGCAAGAATCATATCTCTAGATTAATCCTTAGAGGTATTTGAATCAAAATCCCTATTGGATTAACTTGTTGCTTTCTTTTGATAGTATTTTTTATTTATATGGCTAGTTTGACCATAGTTCCAACATTTCACCTTTGACCTACCTAGATAGTTAAATCTACCCTTGGAATTAGATCTCCTTCCTCCCTTCTTGTTATTTCCTTTCTTTTTCCTTCCCTTCTCCTTTACATAATATTTGATATTCAAAAAATATTTAATAGATTCCATGGATTTTTACCTTAGTGCTTCAAATAATAAGGTTCCAACCATACTCTTAGGTCTCAATTGATAAATAGTCCAACTAATCACCATCACAAGCCTATCCCCAAACCTAACAATGAGAAAAGAAAAGTAATGTACCATTCTTCCATGTTAATCTTCACATCAACTGATGTCAACTATTTAATAATTGTGTTAATCCCATTCAAGTTCCCCCCACTAAATATTGATCAAACATTTTTTTTAAATACATCATTTTCTATAAAAAAATTATCAAAGACTTAGTTTGATAGATTTTTTAAACCACAATCATTTTGTTGCATTCTCTCCAAAAATATTTAAAGACACTAAAAATTGAAAGAAACAAATAAATTATATATCTATCCTTTATATCTAATCAATCATATTGATCCATAGCTCGATGAATAAATCCTAGTGGTCTTGTAATTGCAACTCATTAGTTGTTCTCAACTAACAACTCTTCCACTTTGAGTTTCCAATGTTCAAAATTCATGCCACTAAATATTTGTATCTCCATTTTTAAAAAAATGCACATCATTTCATTGATCCTTAAAATTGATTCAATCTATACAATATAATCTCATTAATAACAAAGATTAATGTAGGGATAATAATCTCCATTCCTTTCCATGGATCAACCAAGCTAAAGCAACTCTAAAACCAACTGAAAGAAATTTGACAAAAGTACTAAACCCTAAAACATAACTATGATACTAATTATAGAAAATATATGTTAATCTGATATAAAAATACTTGTGAGATAAAACAAAACCAAACCATTCTAACAAATAAATAAACACAAAACACAAGGTTTATCCTAGGAAACCATTTTAGGGAAAAATCCAACAACCAATAACACCATCATTTATGTATTCACAATAACAAAAATACTATGATATTGTAGAGAAGGGGATTTGTTGCTCCCAAGCCTCTTAGTCACCAAAAGAATCCTAGGGAACGAACTGCCCTAAACTACCTTAGACTACCTAATAAGTTTAATCGAGAAGATCAAGATGAAAGAGATTGCAAAACACATGAAAAGAAGAGTTCTAGGAGTGATTACAAGTAGACAACTTTAGGGACTAAAAGAGTGGACCATTGAGATTTCTAAGATAGAGGGAGAATCTTTCGGCCATTTTGGCCAAAGGATGGTAGCACGGGAGCAGGATGTCAGTGCGGTGCATTGAAGTCCCAGGGATGCGCTAGCGTCCTATATAGACAAAGCACTAAACCCTTAGATAAAACTTCAAAGGACTTGCTAACTACTCTAGATCTGAGGTCTGTTTAACCTAATGATTTAATAAAAACAAGAAATATTGATAAATGACAAGGGAGGCGAAGAACCAACTCACAAGAGGTCTTGCACTTTGAAGCCTCCCACAAAGCTCCACATGATCAACCTACACACAAGGTGGAAAAGGAAAAATGTTGGGGCAATTTTGGGGCTTGCCGCAATCAAACCCTTGTTTTGGTGTTCCCACCTCTACAAACCACTAGATAGATATAAATAAATAGACAAAAGAGTGGTAAAATCAAACCTTGCTACAGAGGAGAACTCATACCACAAAATAGACACTAGAGTGATAAAATAAAACCCTGGTACAAAGGAGAACCTATATCACAAAATAGAAACACAATAAGTATTTTGCTATCAAATTGACAAGATGTAAGAGAGTGTTACCAAAAATCGTGTCCCCCTCTTGGATTGATAGACACAATGTTGAGTGCTTGCAAGACAACTTTGGCTATTGGAGAGACTTCAGTCTAGTAGAGCTTCACTGTAAGAAAAAGATGGACAAGAGAAGAGAAAGAAGAGTAGGTTAGAGTGAGAGAATGTTGCAAATGAGAGTCAAGAGAAAGGTTGTGGTCAACTGCATGGGTGGGAAGAACCATTACTCTTAGAATCTTGCCACAAAGACACATGTCACGAGTCAAGAATTCCAAGATTCCTCATTTGAACTTGCGAAAGTACGAGGATGCTAGCACGCTACACAAACGCTTGCACACTGCACAAGTGACCAACTCATCATTTCATGAGAAACAAGGTGGTAAACTATTGTCACTTCATCATTGTCCCTTATGGATTTCAAATCACAAAATTCCAACCCATAAGGTTCTTGTCATAAACATGGCTAGGCGCCATAAATGTGAAGGTCAAATGCGCAAATGTGAAATTGCCATGGGGTGCAATTTTACAATATTACATGTATAATGAGAGAATTGATGAAATGGAGAATCAACCCTCATACACAAACTCCCAACAACATAAAATGCATTCATAAATTATTTGCAACACAACAAAAATATGCAACAAGTATTCTTTCTTTGTTCATTCAAATTTCTTGGAAATTCATGGATTGCAAAATAAATTTGGAATTAACTTGTGTGCAGCCATATGGGCTGATGTACTAAATCATTACAAATATGATATTAGACTAAAATATAATAACAACAATCAAAATACAAATAGACTCCCTTAATCTAGCTTCTTTCCCAAGCTTCTAGCTCCTATCACTTGCAAAGTTCAACTACAAACTACTGCTGCAATAAACCATGGATTCACCAAATTGTTTGTTGCTACAAAAACATCCTCAAACTTGCAAAATCATGGAGTTTGGACTCCCTCTCCCAAAAATAATTCCCTAGAGTCTTCTCTCCAAAAATTTGGAAAAGAATCCTCACTCCCGAATGGTCATAACACCTTCCATAATGCTCCCACTATCTCCATTTCTTGGCACTCCATTATCCCATGCCCAACCTAGAGAAAATGCTTTGAAATGCATGAAATAAATATTAAATTCTCCAAAAAAGTAAATTAAATCCACTCCCAAGAAATTGCAAAAATCAGGTGCAACTTGGATTCCCCACTCCTTGTAAATTAAATTTGATTTTTGAAAATGAAATGCCAACACAATATGGGTACCCAAATTTGCTTGCAACTGTGTGTTATCCTTGAATTCAATGTGCTCAATTCGTGGGATAACCCCTACAAAACTTGTCCATTTTGTAGCCCACATACTCTAAGCATGCAAAATGAGGTGAGTTGCATTGGTCCTCGTGCGTGGTCCCCCATCCTCAAAAATTCATTCTAAGCATTAACCTTTGTTAGTTCGTTGAAATTCACTTTTTAAATCAAGTTGTGAAAATTTAGTTTTGGGAGTTAGAAAATTTTCTACACATGTAGGAGTGTTGATTTTTAGCACTTTTACATATTACATGTAGGAGCGTTGATTTTTAGTACTCTTACATATTTCATGCCTTAGTCATTTTCTGGCACATGTAGGAGCGGGGTTTTTTAGCACTTCTACATCTCAAATCTAAAGTCACATGTAAAAGCTTTGTTTTTCACTGCTCTTACATATTTTATGCCTTAGTCATTTTTTGGCACATGTAGGAGCGGGGTTTTTTAGCACTTCTACATCTCAAATCTCAAGTCACATGTAAAAGCTCTGATTTTCACCACTCTTACATATTTCATGCCTTAGTCATTTTTTGGCACATGTAGGAGCAGGGTTTTTTAGTGCTTCTATATCTCAAATCTCAAGTCACATGTAAAAGCTCTATTTTTCACCTTCTCTTACATATTTCACGCCTGTCATTTTCTAGCACATGTAGGAGTGGGGTTTTTTAGCACTTCTACATCTCAATTCTCAAGTCACATGTAAAAGCTTTGTTTTTCACCACTCTTACATATTTCATGTAGAAGCTTTGTTTTTCACCGCTCTTACATATTTCATGCAAAAGCTTTTCTTTTCACCGCTCTTACATATTTCATTCAGAAGCTCAGTTTTTCACCGCTCTTACACTCAAGTGTCCTTCCCACATGTAGAAGCTTTTTTTTTCACCGCTCTTACATATTTCATGCAAAAGCTTTGTTTTTCACCGCTCTTACATATTTCATGCAAAAGCTTCATTTTTCACCGCTTTTACATGAAATTTCTAATATGCTGAAGCGTTGATTTTTAGCGCCAAGAATAATTTGAAGACAAATCTTCTCAATAACTTCAATGAACAAAATTATGGATTTCTAGCTTATTTTAGATTTGAAAGGCATTAGAAAGCATTCAATCTCATCAGAGGAGTCAATCTCAAGAATCCTTGTCATCTCCAAGGTACACTCCAATGCTAGACAATGATGAAGTGCACGTCATCATGAAGTTTTCATGGAGAAAGATATTGAAGAAGGCCAAATTTTTCCTTAGATTAGATTTCCCAATTTTAGCATTTTTCATTCTTTATGTAAATAAGTTTTGATATTTTACATGTCATTTTGTAAAATGTAATTACATGTAAACAAATATTTTCTCCTACAATTATAGACAACATTTTTAATAAGTCAACTAGTTAGTTAGGATTTTCCTAGATTAGCTCTCCTCTCCCATCTATAAATAAGATAGAGTTCTATTGTAATTGTTACCTTTTATCTTTTGCAACAAAGTGCTGCCCATTTGAGAAGAAAACATTGAAACTTTGAGTTCATTTTTGTGGATCTAATTTTTATCAATAAAGAAGTGAAGTTGCATACTAGACTTTGTGTTGGGATCAATTATCTTTTTGATTTGATTGAATTGGAAATAATTAGTGATTGAGATATAAAGGGCTTTGAGTGAATCTATGTAAACTTTGAGTTACACTTATTACTTGAATTTGTGACATTGTTGAATACTATTGGTGAATTTTCTACAAGACTTTGTGCTTGTATTTATTCATGTTGTTTGTGGAATTGTTGTGAAGTATCTAGAAGACTTTGTAGTTCTAATACAATGCTAGATATACATCTTAAAGGATTCATTGGTTAAAGCTACGAAACGACTTTGTGCCTTCGTGAGTTGTTCTTATTTGTTACTTGTTATTATCACATCGGTATTCCTAAGCTTTGCTTTGACAAGATAGGAATATTGGGATTACTGCTTAATTTCTGTTTGAAGTTGCACCACATCAAGAACATAAATTGTGAAACATTGTAAAACATGTCTCTGAAAAAAGAGAGAATCATGAATGTGACACACCCCATATCATTATTTTAATTATCTAAATAGTTTTACTTTAGTTTCAATAAGCAGTAAAAAGGGCGCCTCCCCTTTTTGAGAGGAGAGATTTTATCTCACATAGTTGTGGTTGAAATCAAGGGTTTTGTAATCTATTTAAAGGAGATTACATAATTTTTACCCAATAGTTTTTTGGCGACTCTAATTGGGACACGATACGCATTCGAAAGCCCGACATTTTCGTTTGAAGTATACCCATGTCCTTTTTCATTGTAATTTATTTTCTTGCAATTTTTTCAAGGTTTCAACAAGGACATGTAAATGGCTACTCAAGGTCCTTGGGGAAATGCTTTTGGTTCGTTGAGTCTAGCTCTACCCCTACATGCTCTTCCTGAAGGCTCGTGGAAGAACTTTCCCAAGTTCTTTGGTGATGGACAACAACATCCTGATGAGCACATTGTTGCTTTCTACATCGCTTGTGAAGTTCATGGTGTTGAACATGAAAATTTATCTGTAAGGTTGTTTGTGGAGACTCTCCAAGGTGTTCAGCAGCTTGGTTTTAGCATTTGGCGCCATGTACCATAAAAAACTGGGCAACTCTCATAGCCAAGTTTGAAGAAAGGTTGAAACCTCCTGAAGACACTCATGCTTTTTTGGCTCAGCTCACCCAGTTGAAGAAGGAATCTCACATGCCTATGCGCGAGTTCATTGCTCACTTCAACAAGTTGACACAAAGAATTCCAACTACTGCTCAAACTAAAACTAATAATTTGAAATGTTTCTTTGTAAATGCTCAAATGCCCGAGGTTGGTTTCCTATTCAGAAGAGCAGCCCTAGCTACTCTTGCAGTTGTGTAGACCTTGGCGATAGAAATTGAAGATGATCTCATTCTTGCTAGGAAAATAAAAATTGAATCAAATGAATCTAAAGAAATCCCTTCTTTGGAGTTATTTTCTTCCATCATAAGGACGGATCCTATGGTGCAAAGTTTGGCAAATGAGCTACTTGTCCTCAAAAAGCAACTAGCTCAAGTTGTGTTTTTTGTGCCTCCCAAGGATGTACCAAGTAGGTCACTTTCAAATGATGCTCATAATTTTTCTATTGGGAATCAACACAAGTTATCTTCACCTCTAAAGAGGCTTTCTCTTGAGGCACCATTAGTAAAAGCAGTAGCAAAGCATCCTGACTCCAATCCAAGTGATCTCACTATTCTCTTCCAAGAAAAGGAAGCAGACATAGCTAGCAACTCCCAATTTTGGTTTATGCAATCTCAGAAAGACATTGATGAAAAGTAGAACGATGAAAGTCATTTTGTTGAAGTTCAAGTGAATGAAGATAATATTTTCTTGAGATCTGAAAAGATGGGAATGCACGAAGGTCTCAATCAAGTTGAAAAGAATGCATCTGTGTTTCGAGGTCATGAACTTGAACATATGTTGTAGAAAAGAACATCCCAAAGGCATGATGATGACCTTCTTATAAATAATTCATATTTTCTCATGTCTAAATATGGCGAACAACATATTGAGGTATGCAGTGCAGTCATATCTTCATTTGAATCACATGAAGGAGATCATTTCGATCAGCATGAGGTTTTCATGGTTGATGAATCAATTGTTCAAGTAGCAACTAGTAAGAAGCATTCAATCTTTGACCAATCGAGGGGATGTCCCATAAGACATCTTGCTTGGTTGGAGGCCAATGGGAAGACATAGGTTCCACTTGTACCTGAGCATGAAGATAAACTTGAGGATGCAACTAAAGATGTATTTGTAGATGCGCAGGAGCAATTTGAATTCAGTAATTCATATTGGAGCAGCAATATATCTAATATATTTTCAGACCTAGCTAAACCTGTTCATCTCTTTCAATAAGCAGTGCCTCAACTTCATTTACATGTAGCTGCTAATGATCATGGAAGGTATTGCAAGATGTTGAAGAAAGGCAACTATTTTTTTGAACCTGTGAACAATTTTATTTGAGAAGGTTTCATTAATGGCTAGTTTTAATTAGGTAGGTTTTTACCTTTTCAATAAGCACATTTGCATAAGTTTGTGTCTTGTTTTCATATATTTTCTTTGTGTCAGTCTTGCTCAACTCTGTTTCCCAATGGATGGATAAAGGCACTGGGAGTATGGAGTTCTTCTCCCTTCATTTGGTTCAAAGAATGATCGAAGGAAGCTCCCCAGCTAGAGCCAGTTGTTATCCTCGAATTCAATGTGCTCAATTTGTGGGATAACCCCTATAAAACTTGTCTATTTTGTAGCCCATGTACTCTAAGCATGAAAAATGAGGTGAATTGCATTGGTCCTTGTGTGTGGTCCCCCATCCTCAAAAATTCATTTTGAGCATTAACCTTTGTTAGTTTGTCGAAATTTGCATTTTAAACCAATTTCTGAAAATTCAGTTTTAGGAGTTAGAAAATTTTCTACACATGTAGGAGCGTTGATTTTTAGCTCTTTACATATTACATGTAGGAGTGCTAATTTTTAGCACTCTTACATATTTCATGCCTTAGTCATTTTCTAGCACATGTAGGAGCGGGGTTTTTTAGTGCTTCTACATCTCAAATCTCAAGTCACATGTAAAAGCTCTATTTTTCACCACTCTTACATATTTCATGCCTTAGTCATTTTCTAGCACATGTAGGAGTGGGGTTTTTTTAGTGCTTCTACATCTCAAATCTCAAGTCATATGTAAAAGATTTTTTTTTCACCGCTCTGACATATTTCATGCCTTGGTCATTTTTTGGCACATGTAGGAGCAGGGTTTTTTAGCACTTCTACATCTCAAATCTCAAGTCACATGTAAAAGCTTTATTTTCACTGCTCTTACATATTTCATGCCTTAGTAATTTTCTAGAACATGTAGGAGTAGGGTTTTTTAGCGCATCTACATCTCAATTCTCAAGTCACATGTAAAAGCTCTATTTTTCACCGCTCTTACATATTTCATGCAGAAGCTTTTTTTTTCGCCACTCTTACATATTTCATGCAGAAGCTCAGTTTTTCACCGCTCTTACACTCAAGTGTCCTTCCCACATGCAGAAGCTTTTTTTTTCACCGCTATTACATATTTCATGCAGAAACTCTATTTTTCACCGCTTTTACATGAAACTACTAATATGTTGAAGCACTAATTTTTAGTGCCAAGAAGAATTTGAAGACAAAGCTTTCTCAATAGCTTCAATGAAAAAAATGATGGATTTCTAGCTTATTTTAGATTTAGAAGGCATCAGAAAGTGTTCAATCTCATTAGAGGATTCAATCTCAAGAATCATCCTCATCTCCAAAGTACACTCCAATGCTAAACAGTGATGAAGTGCACGTCATCATGAAGTTTTCATGGAGAAAGATGTTGAAAAAGGCCAAATTTTTCCTTAGATTAGATTTCCCAGTTTTAGCATTTTTCATGCTTTATGTAAATAAGTTTTGACATTTTACATGTCATTTTGCAAAATGTAATTACATGTAAACAAATATGTTCTCCTACAATTATGGACAATATTTTTGAATAAGTCAACTAGTTAGTTAGGATTTTCCTAGATTAGATCTCCTCTCCCATCTATAAATAAGAGAGGATTCTATTGTAATTGTTACCTTTTATCTTTTGCAACAAAGTGTTGCCCATTTGAAAATAAAACATTGAAACTTTGAGTTCATTTTTGTGGATCTAGTTTTTATCAATAAAGAAGTGAAGTTGCATACCAAAATTTGTGTTGGAATCAATTATCTTTTTTATTTGATTGAATTGGAAATAATTAGTGATTGAGATATAAAGCGATTTGAGTGAATCTGTGTAAACTTTGAGTTACACTTATTACTTGAATTTGTGACATTGTTGAATACTATTGGTGAATTTTCTACAAGACTTTGTGCTTGTATTTATTCATGTTGTTCGTAGGATTGTTGTGAAGTATCTAGAAGGCTTTATGTTTCTAATACAATGTTGGATATACATCTTAAAGGATTCATTGGTGAAAGCTACGGAATGACTTTGTGCCTTTGTGAGTTGTTCTTATTTGTTACTTGTTATTATCACACTGGTATTCCTAAGCTTTGCTTTGACAAGATAGGAATATTGGGATTACTGCTTAATTTTTGTTTGAAGTTGCACCACATCAAGAACATAAATTGTGAAACATTGTAAAACATGTTCTCTGAAAAAAAAGAAAATCATGAATGTGACACACCCCATATTGTTATTTTAATTATTTAAATAGTTTTACTTTAGTTTCAATAAGCAGTAAGAAGGGTGCCTCCCCTTTCTGAGAGGAGAGATTGTATCTCACACAGTTGTGGTTGAAATCAAGGTTTTTGTAATCTATTTAAAGGACATTACATAATTTTCACCCAACATTGTGGAGGATTTTAAATGACCTACAACAATTTATAACTCCCCAAGAAAACCCACACCCAATTTTCCTTTGCCATTTTAAACATTAAATTTTACATTCTAACACTATCTCCCACTACATCATTTGCAACATAAATTATTCTAATTATTTAAAAATCTAATTTTTGGCCTAATATCTTCAAATTATCCCTCAAAACATTATTCAAACCAAACCATATTAAAATTATATCTTTTTTGGTTGTTGCAAGATTGTCGATGATCGTGGATGCTCCTACATCAAGAATTAACCCATGCTACTAAGGAGATCTTCAACTCATAGCCAAGATCTATTTTTAAAAAATTTAACTATCTTCCAATTGCCTTAATATCTCATCCCAAGTACTCTATTTATAGATAGTGATCACCTTACTAAGTTTTCTAATCAATTCACCCAAGTGACATTTTGAATTTGGGCATCCAAGTTTGACCAAATAGATCAAAAAGTTATTTCAACATCCAAGTCAAAACCTTTATGATCCTTAATTTAATTCTTCTACTCAAGATGACCTATTTTCATGTGAACCCCCCACAAAAATTGAATATATTTTTGTAGAGAAGGGGGATCTGTAACCCTAGGGACTCCAGGTCACGAGAGAGCCCCAAAGAACAAAATTCCCTAAACTACCTCAAGTTGACTAGGAAGGTTTGGAAAGAAAAAATATTGAGGTTGAAAAGGAAGGGAAAGAATCTACATCATGATATAAAGGACAAGCTCTTTGTGCTCTTTCAAGTCCAGGATCAGGGAGATGGCTTCTAAATTCAAGAGCATCTCATCATATGGTATCTTCGTTGTCCATATTCTCTTATTTCCATCCTTGTACTATGTCTCCTATCTTTATGGAAAACAATACATACATGAGTGTAATAGGGAATGGATCTATTAGTTTTGGGGACAACACTTTTCAGAATGTCTTGTGTGTTCCTCATTTGATGAACAATCTTCTTTCCATATATCAGATTACACATGGTGGAGATGGGAGGACTATGGAGTTCACACCTAATTAAGTCATCATTCAAGACTTGGAAAGTAGAGATATCATTGCTACTGGGGTCATTGATCATTCATCTCGTTTGTATACCTTTGCAAAATTTGCTTCTGATGATGACATTATTCCTCTGGTTGTTGATCATATGAACCATGATACAGAGGAGACATTTGGATTCTTGAACTTGGGAGTTCTCACATCAGATCCAGTTCTTGAGTCATGCATTTCATCTCCTCCACCTACTATTGCAATTCATGATGCTTGTGATTCCACAGTTTGGGTTCCTTGTGATTCAGTGCAGCTAGACATACATTATCTTCCAAATATGGCTACTTTGGATGACTTCTTGACAGGTATTTCAAACTTGTTTGTGGAGTCTCATCTTGTATATTTTGGAAACATCATTGATGACATTCAATTTCTCTTTGATGGAGAAGAAACTTCTTTAGTTTTTGTGAGAGAAAACTCTGACCCTCTTATTCATTCTCTACATGATCATTCTTTGCAGTTTGGCGTGAGTGGATACTTTTGGAAAACATTTGGAGGATGCTTCTTTTTCTTCAGAGGGGATATCATTGTCTTTGTATTGTGCTCTACATTCATCTCTACTAGATTTTGGATTTTCCTCTTCAGTAGTGTGGCCTAGAATGCCTATTTGGAGTGTGTTAGCTTTCGGCATCAACATGGAGACACTTGAGCATCATTCAGAGACATTATACATCAGTCATATTCCTAACATCCTACATACATCCATGGTTTTGTTTCTTCCTAAGGGGAGGAACGTTGTTCAGTGAGATTGGATCATCTTCAGCATTCAATGTCAAGCTTCTATCATCATTGCAGGAGACTCAACATTGATGGGGGGCTGCATTGTCTCTCTTCTTCTCTCTTATGGGGGGGTATTTTTCCTCACATGGGGTTTTCACCTTCTCATTCCTCATTGAGAACATTTATTTTTTGTATTTGATCTCTCTTTTTGGGAGGAGTTTTGTCCCACTGGGTTTTCTCCTTTTCTCCGTTTGTGAGAGATTGCATTGCATATGTACATGGGTACCTAACATGGCCTAGTAGTCAAGACCCATTCTTGCATTTTTGTGTCATTTGCATAATAATCTGCTACTCCCTAAGTTGCACTTAAGGGGGATGTTGGTGTAAATAAAGTATTGTACTTAGTTAATTCATTACTATGGGACTTATTTTACACATGTTAAGTTTACTTAGGTCCTAGGAAGGAATCTGTCTAGAAGGTGTTAGTTGTCATTAGTTGTTATCTTATCTTTTGACTTGTAACACATGTGACCCTAGGTAGTTATTAGTTGTCTCATGTCATGTGATTAAGACACTTTTCATAATCCTATGACATCTTGTATCTCACCTTGACTATATAACCAAGGGGTCTCTCTCATTGTAAATCACAATCATATCATTGAATCATATTGATAAGAATACAATTTATTCTTATCACATTCTATTCTTTCTCTTTTGTGCTTTCCATTTGGTCTCAAGATCCTAGTAGCCATAGCCAATTCTAACACATTTTCTAAAACTAGGTGTTTACAAGGTTACAAGAGATGGCTACAAAGGTTTCATTCTGCTACCCAGACAACTCACTGTCTGAGGACGACAACGCAGATCTCAGACTCTAGTGCGGTGCGTTGGTGTCCTATACAGACAAAGGTCTAGAAAATAGACAGAAAACACTATGAGCCTACTAACTATATGACTATTTATGTTTTGAAATTTGAAAAAAAAGAAGAAAAGTACAAAAAAAAAGTACAACAAAAGGAATACTTGAAATGGACTATTCTAGAAATGATGAAGAAAGGATAGGAAAGGATATTGTGCTTCCCATGACTCGATTCTTCTATTAGCTCCACTCGAACATGCCTACACATATAGAAACAAGAAAAATGTTGGGTTGTATTTGAGGTCTACCTCAGTCAAACCCCCATTTTGGTGTTCCCACCTACACAGACAATTAGAATACCACAAGATATAGAAATCAAAAAATAAAATAGAAAGGAAGTATTGCAACTAGATAGAAAGAAAAGACAACGGAATGCTATCCAATAAGCACAATGATGCAACTGAGTAGAAAAACACAATCTTTACTTCCCAACTACGAGCTATCAAGGCCAATAATAGAAGGAATAGGGTGAAACCACCACATAGAGAAGGTGAAGCTTGACAATCCTGCAATAGCAATGGTGTTGCAACGAGAGTACGCTTTTGGAGCCAAGTGAGAAACCTGTAGCAAGAAGAACAATGGTGTAGAAGAAAGAATGAAGTGAGAATGAGAGAGTGAAGTACTAGAATGTGAGAGAGTCCATGAAAGAATGAATGAATGAGAATTAATTGAGTTTGTGTTGGAAAAATGGAGGAAAAAGGCTGATTTTCATTGGTCAAGGGAAGCAAAGGTCATTACCTTTCATAACCAATGGAAAACATAATGGTTTTGTAGATCCCAAGGGTAGGAATCTTGTCAGGATGGAAATTCACCGTGCACACGTCCATGCAACACACACGCATCCCTGACAAAAATTACCCCATCAATGCAAAAAGATGTGGCTGAGTGGAAGGGACAAGGTAGCGGTGGTGGAATTTGCATCATTAAGTATATATTTTCTAAGGTAGGGGTAAATAAATGGGGAATTTTCCTAGGGTGAAAATTTGTGCCATTACATTTTTCCCCCACTTTAGCGAGCATACATGTTAGTACAAATGTGAGGTAAAGTAGAAAGAGATTGAAGAGAATATACCTTAACCATCGAGGAAGCAAATCTTTGATTTGGCACACTTGGACATGAAGGAGGCAAATCTAAATGTTCTCAATCTCACAAGGAAACCTTGATGTGAGAGAGAGAAATATGGCTCCATAGGTTCTTAGTCTTGCAAAGCTATGGAAAAAAAAGGGGGCTTCACAAGTTCTCGGTCCTGCAAAGCAAGGTGTGATCTCACCAAAAACATGTTAGGTTGCAAACAAAACATGTTAGGCAAAAAATCAGAAGACACACAAGCCGACACGATCAAATACAACTTGATTAGATACACTGGTCAGGTAAGGTTGTGACTGCTGCAAACTCTGTTGTAGAGCAGTCATAAAAAAGGTGAGTCTAGTCAGACTACCCCCAAGCTAGACTCAAGGATATACAATGTCGGACACAACGACATCAAATATTATATACAAAGCACACAATTTGCAAAATGCCAAAGAATGCAATTGAAGGAGAATTTTTCAAAGGGGTTTGTTTGGAAACCCTTCAAGACACCAAGGGGTCCATTCAAAGGAACACACCGATTGAAAACACTACATTTTTTGCAAATGATTTTGTCATCAAGGAATCCTTATGAAAGATCCTTTCATCAAGGAAACCATTGGAAAGAATGCTCCTTCTCAAAGGAAAGTTTTCAAAAAAACATTGTTTTAGAAAAAGTACTCCTTTTTCAAAGGTAAGTTTTCAAATCCTTTCACATACGAGACCCTTTTCAAAATAAAATTTCATCCAGGAGTCTTGATAGAATTCAATGTTCTAGAAAATGACAAGTTTCAATAAGGGATTCTTTCGTCAAGGAATTCATTGCAAAATAAAATTTTAACACCAAAGAGTTCTTTTCAAAAGAATTCACCAAAATTGAAAATCAAAACATCATGGTATCCCCCCCTTAGGATGGTGTGCTACACAAAGGAGCACATGGAATCCTAAGGAGAAAAAGGAGAAGGATAGATGTCATGGCATGCAACACATGACAAGATGTGTTTCATGGTATTTTTTCACACACATGAGGGACAACACATAAGAACCACAACATCAAGAAGTAGACAAAGATGAAGAAATCAAGAGAGACATGGTGATCTAAGAGTTTGGGGTCAGATCTGTTCATAAATACAAATAAAATACATTGTATGATGAATGGTCATCAATACTCATATCATGAAGAAGAGCACATGAAGACAGAATAAAAATAAAAATTGGGTCAACATGGAAGAGGGCCTAAATTCCCCCAACACTTTGCATCATCCCTAATTGTTGAAAAGAAAATTTATAACATATAGAAGAATGATGATAGATATAGAGGAAGTTTACGTCAAATTTTCTAGGCCTATATCCAATCACCTACGAGGCTAGAAAGGGTCCTCCAAGAAGGATAACAAACACATAAAAACAAGCACGTGAGAACACAAAACACACAAACAATCTAATCTATAGATAAAGAAGAGGTGCCACCCTACTCCTCATCAACTAGCAAGTCATCTTTCTCCCAATCTAGATCATTATAGGGGAAGGGAGGACGAGCCTACAAGTGCGGGATAGTGGGGGAAGTACCCTCCGACTCTCCTACAACAAGGGCCAAGGAAGAAGGCCCATCGAGGTATTCTTCACTAAGCTCTTGTGAGGTAAAGATCATCAATCTTATGAAGATCGAGGACAGAGTTGGGATATCACCCATCGATTCAAACATGCACTTCACCAAAGTTCCATGTGTTAATTGGGTGGGAGAAGAAGGAGGCGCCTAAGATCCAGTGCTAGCCTCGTCAAGAGGGGAAGTGAAAAACTCGGGGGACCTAGGGGTTGCCTCAGTCACAAGGACAACACCGGCCAGAAAAAACTCACTTCCAAAGAAGGTGACCCCTTCTTTCGATCTCCACTGGAGGCAAGGTAATCCTCTAAATTACACTTCAATAGAGGATGCAAAATCCCCACAGAAGAAGTAGAAGGCTAGGAGGAAGAAGAAAAAGCTGCAATAGAAACCAGTGCAGTGTTCGACATGTCAACAGGCTGAGAAAAGGGAGGGATGTCCAGAAGGGATATCAAAAGAGGAGGCTCCATGAAAGGAGCGATGAAGACCTACACCCTTTTGCGATGAGGATCATTACAACCTACCGGAGGAGCTAGAAGCAAAACAAAGGTGATTGGAATTGAAGCAAGCACAGAAGGAGAAGACAAAACAATAGAACATGATAAAGAACAGGGGCCACTGGCTCCCCCTCTGTCTTCTATGAGGTTGCGTGTTCAGTAACAAGGGATTTTCGTCGACATCAGATACAGGCATTAGAAGATGTGGCCTAAATACAAAAAAAGGAATACTTGAAATGAACTATTCTAGAAATAACGAAGAAAGGATAGGAAAGGATATTGTGCTTCCCACGACTCAATTCTTTGATTAGCTCCACTCGAACGTGTCTATACACATAGAAAAGATAAAAATGTTGGGTTGTATTTGAGGTTTTCCTCAGTTAGACCCCCATTTTGATGTTCCCACCTCTACGAACTCTAAATGGTGATCCTAGACCTACACAAACACAAAGAAAAAACACAATATTAGTCCAATATGCAAGCTAGAAACATCATTCCCCAAAAGATTCATTTGAAATGAAAAGAACAAGAAATAACATGAAGAACACAAATAAAAGCTATCAAATCATATTCAATGCTCAAACTCTTAATCTAATGTGGGAATGTGTGCTATTTTGATGTGGAAAGTAGCCCTTTCCCAATTCCTTGCAAGCTTGGTGATGATCAATGGTGAATATTTGATGCTCCTTGATGAAATTTCTCCATAACCTAGCTATGAAATGATGAAAAAACTATGAAAATGAATGACAATGGATGAAATTGATTAAAAACATGAATATAATGATGTTGCATGAAGTTGTGGATCAAGTGCCTAAGATTGTGGATCCAAAATCAATATGAGAGCCTACTATTTATAGAATATAATGATGGAGGAATAGGAAAAATGGATGAATGTGGGATCAAAAATCAATCAATAGCACAATGCCACTTGTCAACATGTGAGTGGACAAAGGTGGAGCACATTTTGATGAATGTGCAAATTGATGCTATTAGGTGGAAATTCAAAATTGGAGAAGTCACATATTGGAGGGAGATAAAAGATTAATTAAATGCCACTTGGCTCAAGAAAAGGACATGTAAGAGACCTTTAATACCTTGTTGGATGGACAAGTCCCTTTTTGGGGGGAGATTTCAAATTTGAGAAATATTCCATCTTTCATACCTTTTTGAATGAAAATAGGAGATTTATAAATTAATTAAATTGATTTTCATGAGCAAGTTGCAAAAGCTAGAGGATTTGAGGGATTAGTGTTAGCATTAATCAAGATTTGATTAACTTTAATGGAGATTAGCTAATTTGACATTGTGATTTAGATTTTAGGATTTAAATAAATCAAAATGAGAAGAATAATGATTAATAGAGATTTAATCAAATAAAGGGTTGGATTTATTTAATTAAAGAGGATGGTGTTAGACTTAAATCAAATAAAGATAAATTTATTTAATTTAAAGGAGATGACCTTAGAACCTAATTGAATAAAATGAATTATTTAATTAAAAGGGGGACTATAGGATTAATTAAACAAAATGATTTATTTAATTAATAGAAGAGAATGGTCTAATCAGATAAAATTGCTTTATTTGATTAACAAATGAAATGTGATTAATTTAATCAAATAAAGGTTATTCAATTAAATGGTTAGTACAGGAGATGATTCAAGATGAAACGGTGTTAGTAAATCAGGATCAGGTGTATAGGATCAATCAGTATATTCTACGTGTCGACATTTTTTCCCTCTTTGAAGCAATGTACCTAGTGTGTTGGTTCAAAGAATAACCTTGCCGAGATTGAAATTCAAAAAAAAAAATGATTTTTTGGATGCCCCACTACTGCCCTAGCAAAAGAATTATTCCGGTATACCACCCCCTCGAGCGATCGAACAAAAATTTGGATTTTTGGGTGATCTCGCGAAAAAAAAGAGGACAAGCTACTTGACGGGTCCAGAAAGGTTTCTGGATGCCAAAAATGTGCCAAAACACAGAAAAAAGATGCAAAATGAGCCTTGGTTAGGACAAAATAGGATCAGGGGCCCAAAACCTTAGCTTGACAGCTAAACAGGGTCAAAAAAACCCTAATTTTCATGCTTAAATAGCCCTTGAGGGGTCACCTTCAATTCATTTCCACACTCAACCTTTAGAAATTTCTATTTTTGAGCTCTAACCTTCGTGCAAGATAGCGCAACGAGAACTTCCCCGACACATCTCCAAGTGAGTGCAAGTCTTCCAGTGACTTCCAAGTGCAAGACCACCGGTATGTGACCCTAACCCAACTTGTTTTTTCAATCTTCATGTGCATTTAATAGGCTTAGAATGTCAAACTAGTCTAGTGGCATAGTTTTGCGTCGCTAAAAGGGTCAAATTGGCATCACACGGCCTTAAAGTGTGCCACTATTGGGTCCTGCAACTCTGCATTGCAGTTTAGAATTAGGGGGTCAAACTCTAAAGCGTAATGCCTTTCCAAATGGCATTGCCACAGGCTAGTTAGGAGATTAGAGTTTTTGAGTCAAAAGGGTCTACGATCAAACTACAACGCCGTGGTGGAGTTTAGAGTTTAGAGGGTTCCAGTGGCGCAATTTGGAGCTTCCAAACAGCAACACATTTGCAAACATTGAGGCCTTCATTGTTTTTGTCGTGAAAACTTCAAACGGGACGTTGTAGATTTACTGGTGTAGGAGGACATGGAGCTCGTTCATTTTCACGAGCACCAATGCCCAATTCTTAGAAGATTGACTGGATTGCACAAGTTGCTTTAGGAGCACCTTGGGGCAATCAGGCTATGGTATGTCACATACGCACCCACCATTAGGACACACCTCGGTATGATGACCGCGCTGGCCGAGAGATGGCATAGCGAGACATCATCGTTTCACTTCCCTATTGGTGAGGCGACCATCAAACTGGAGGACGTCTAGCGTATTCTTCGATTGCCCATCCATGGAAAGTGGACCATTTATGACATGGACATCAGGATTGATGCCTGTTACGAGGTTATGGGGCTTGATGATATTATCTTTACTGAGGGCCAAATCGATCTTAAGCGTTATAGAGGCTAGGTTTCCACCTTCTGATTGATTGTTGTAGCTATCATCTTAGGATTTGTAGCACCAAATCGGTGGGGCCAATATTTCAGTCCAAGATGGGGTCTACCTTGGGAGCGTATGCTCCATAGGAGGGAGTGCTTTGCGTGGGGACCAATGATGTTGGCCTCACTTTATCATGATTTTCACAAGTTTGCCTACTGTGACAGTAAGGCCATCGGAGCTGGAGTTACACTTTACACATCTTGGCCTGGGAGCACGTTTTCGTGCTTCACCCACAAGTTACAGTGGTTGATGTGGAGCCGGATGACCCAGCAGTCTAGCGGTATAGAGGTGGTCTTACTTTTACCCACATAGGAGCAGTTGGCGTCCCTCACTAGAGGAGGGTGATCGACGATATGACCATATTTAGATGGAGCCTTGGGTTGGGATGGCTGCATGGTACGATGATGTACAACAACTCTTCTATGTGAGGCATGACAGATTGATGCAAGGTAGGAAGTACACCATGATTGAGCACTACTTTCCAAATCAGGTAGCTAGGCATTTCGGCAACATTTAGGACTAGCTAGATGATGGGTATGTTGTTATTTTTTATCAAACCACAAGGGAGATCACATGGGGTTGGTTGATCCCACCAGAGGATGCGGTGGATATTTTCAGACAACTAGTTTCCAGGTTGTGACCATATGATGAGGGGTAGGTAGACCTTTGGACTACACAAGTATACATCGACTAGTTCAGGCCACCCATCAAATTGACAGTGCCAAGGGTAGTTTTTCCACAGCAGAGACCTCGAGGTCAGACAACAGGGCAAGGGCAAGGGCAGGGGTGAGGATGATGAGGAGACAGGGACGGAGATAGAGGTAGAGGAGGAGGTGAACCACCTCCATACTAGGGAGGTCAGAGAGATCAAGGGCATGGGCATTAGCAAAGAGATGCCCCTAGGGACCAGCTAAGGGATGGCCCTAGGGACTAGCAGTAGCCACCATCGCCTCAGCCAGATTAGAGGGATGCATTGATTCAGTAGTCGATCCATCTCTTGTAGCCAATCCTGCTCCCTATCGGTCAGATCATGTAAGTAACTGAATATCTCCCACGATCTGAGCTCGCGAGAATAAAGCTCCCTCGCTGCCTCCTGCATCAGGAAATCTCACCATGTTAAAATCATCAAGAAAAAATTATCCCAAGCTAATTTCAGCATTCAAAAATTTAGCCTAGCATCGCAACTTGTGAAGGTGTTGCAGTTTGAAATTTGCAAACTACGACGTTGGCACCATTAAAGTCCCAAACTGCACCGCGACGGTTCACTTTGCTTAAGCGTCCCAAACCCTAATTCTAAAGTTCACCGCGGCATCAGAGTTTAGAATCCAGCGTTGCATTTCACATATGCATCAGAGTTTGAAGTTTGTTCCCAAACTCCAAACTCCAATGGGGCGATCCACCTTGCGATGGCGGCTTTGTTTGAATACTGAGCGGTGCAATTTAAAATTTTGAGCGGAGCTAAATAGCACCGCACCTAGAAAACTAAGTTTCAAAGCAATAAATGTGCACAAAAAAATGAAAAACGAAGCTCAAGTAAGGATGACTTACCGGTGCCCCAGTACCGAGAGGTAGCTGGTACATCCGGACTTGGTTGAAAATGTGCATCGGGAGCTATCGTTGTGCCATCTCATCAGGGTATCAAGGCTCAAATCTCAATGAATTCTAAAGGCTATGTGTACAAATGAATTGTAAGTGGCCTCCTAAGGCCTATTTAAGTTTTTTTTTTACCATGTTTAGCCATCTAGAAGAGGTCTAGGTCCCCTGAACCCATTTTCACCTGTCCAAAGGTCATTTTATATCTTTTTTGCATTTTTTTTACCTCCTGGACCCTTTTTGGACTTGTCGGCCACCTTGTCCTTTTTTTGTGAGATCACCCAAAAAATTAGAATTTTAGTCCGATCTCTCGAGGGGGCAATATGCTAGCATGTTTTCCCTCGCAAGGGCAGCAGTGGGCCAAATTTTGGAATCAAAATTTTTGGCTTTTGATCGAGACAGTTCATTCTTTGAAACAACGCAACAAGTGCACTGCTTCAAAGAGGGACAAAATGTAGACATGGAAAATGTACTAATTAACACTACACATCTGATCCTGACTACTAACACCGCTTCATCCTAAATCATCCCTCGGTCTAACCATTTAATCAGATACCCTTATGTGATTAAATTCATCAATCATCCTCTCTTAATAAAATAAATCATCTTATTTGATTAAGTCATTTCATTTTGTTAATTAAATCAATCAACCTTATCTAATTATCTCTATTTAATTAAATAATTTATTTTATTTGATTAAATCTCTAAAGTCATCCTATTAAATTCAAAAATTAATATTTATTTAATTTAATCTAACTTTCACCCTCTCTAGTTAAATAAACCAAAAATATTTATTTAACTATCTCTAAAACCTTTTCTTCTCATATTTGATTTAAATAAACCCATAAATATAAATCAATATGTCACATCATTTTAATCCTCATTAAATTAATTAACCCTTAATTAGTTTAATTCTAATCCATTTCCCATCCTCTAACTTTTGCAACTTGCACATGAAAATAGATTTAACTCATTTATTAAATCTCTATTTTCTCTCAAAAGGCATAATAAAGGAATATTCCTCAAATTTGAAATCAAAATCCAAGTGGACTTTGTCCTTCCAACAAGGCATTTACTCCACCTAATAAGTCCTTTTTCCTTGAGCCAAGTGGCATTCAATGCATTTTCTTTCCCTCTTACATGTCATTTCAACAATTTCAAATTCCACCTAATTGCATTTATTAACACATTCTTCAAAACTTGCACATCCCTCATCCATTCACATGTTGACAAGTGGCATATTTCCATTGGTTGATTCTTAGTCCCACATTGCTCTCTTTTGGACATTCTTCCAACTTGGCATGCTATAAATAAGAGGTCTTATTCCTCATTTGATCATCCACCAATCCAAGTAGAATTATTATAGTCATTTTTAGTTCATCCACAGTTTGAGCAAAGTTATTATACTCAAATCCATAGCAATCTATCATCAATTTCATCCAAGCATAGTTAGGTTTTTTACAAATTTTCAACATGGAGCTCCATTGAATTCATCACTACAAGCATTCATCCTTCATCAATCATCTTCACCACATCATTGGAGTTGGGAAAGGGCCAATTTTTACATCAAATTGGCACCAATTCCCCCATGGGATCAAGAGTTTGCATTGATTTCAATAAGATTTAGCTTACTTTCTTGTTATTTAATTTTATTCTTGTTTTCTTTCATATTTTGATCTTTGCTAATGGATTGCATGGGGAAGCCTTGTTCTTACTTGCATATGATCTTCTAATGTGTTCTTTTGTTGTATTTTGCAGGTATTTGGATTCGGGTTCTACATTTGGCACTAGAAGGAGGGCACTCTTGAAAATATAACCACGTTTTTGCACTAAATTTTGTGTTTTCTTTGTTGTTTTTATGCCTACAGGAAACTCCACCGCTGGAAGCTCAACATCGTTGTTTAGCACTGCTGAGAACTTAGCGTCGCCATATCACACCTCTACAAATTTTAAACTGTGATGCTCCATACTTCCCGCCCATAATTCAAATACTCAAACAACACTAGTGAATCTTTCCAGCTCACTAGAATCTTTTTAAAGTCCAAACTACACCGTTACCCTGAACAACGACGCCTTCATGCTCACTGGTTTGGCTATAGAGTGATGCTGACCGATAAGTGGTGCTATACAACACCGCTGGTAAGTTCAAACTGTGACACCTTCATGGGTTGCACCACTGGAGGGAAGTAGAAAGTAAAAAATTAATTATGACACATGCTTTTTATCAAATTCTGGTTATTTGGTCTATTTTTTGCTTTCTTGACCTTTGATTTTACAAAACCTAACTGATTTTCTTGTAGGTTGGATTGTTCAAAGGTGAAGAGGAAAAGAAACATGATGACCTCATTTCATGATACCAAGTGTTTTTAAACACTCTAGTGTTTGTTCAACACTTTTAGAGGATTCACTATTCCTCTTAAGGAAAATTTTGTTATCTTTCATGCTTAGGACTTACTAGTTTCATTTTGGGCTCTAAAAATAACTCTTTAAATTCTTGTTACAAAAGAGCTTAAAATGGACATTATGACTCAAACTTACTAAAGATTATTTTGGATTTAATAAATGAACAAGGAAAATTATCACACTTATTTTGGTGCTTAAAAAGAAGTCATTATTGCTTTGTGAGATTAAAAAGAACATGTGCTACTTTGTTTTGTGATTTCTTACTCAAAATAACCCATTGAAAAGACGTATGTGCTTCTCTCGTGCCTCACGACGATCTTGAGAATCAAAAGGATTTTTGGTGGTCTTAGGTTGGGATAAAGTGGTTTTCTCCACACTTCATTTTGGGCTTAAAATTGAACAAAACATTGTGTGAGTGAGTAAACCTATTGTGTGTATTCTCTCTTTGTTTCTCAACAAAGCTCGATCGAGTTACAGATATGTTTTCTCACTTTTGTTTATCTTAGAGGGCATGCCTTGGGGGAAAATTACTCACCCAAGGGAACGACTCAACCAGTAACACTCTAAAGCCAAGAGTATTTCCAGCCGAGATATAAAAGTGGGTACTAGAACAAAGGCTAGTATCATGTGGTTGGCTCTGACAAGAAAGGCAGCAATGGTCTCTAGCCACATTGGGTCAACTCCTACGAACGGAAAGTCCAAATTAAAACCCTTGTTGTAGAAAGTCCAAAATCCCTATCTATTTGTTGGTGCAAGAATGGTCATTCTGCAGCCACCCCACACTTTTACAGTTTTTAGTAGAAATGGAAAGTATGCCATGGGAGTTTCATGGGTACTAATGATTGGATGCCCCGAGAAGTGAGTGTCGTTGATGGGAGCCAATGGGGTCAAGCATCTAACCATTCGCTAAAAATAAGCGTAGTTGGACTTGTCCAAGTGGGGACTCAAGAAATATCATCTTTCATATCCATAGGGTTGTATATGCTTCTGAATCAAAACACTTTGCTTATTCAAAAACACTTGGAAACAAACATTTAACATTTTTGATCAAAATTTCAAACTCCTTTTGAAAAGAAAATACCTTTGAACGAATTAATATGCCCTTGCTTTCCCTTGGGATTCCCATCCTTAGAGGCTTCTAGGCATTCAGATTCTATCTCAATTTGCTTCCTTAGGATCAACAATAGGTAACTCTTGCCTTAAAGTTTCATGGTTTCCACATTTGTGGGATAAGAGAAAATTTGAGACACTAGACATCTAGATTCAAAATCTAACCAAAGAGTGTGTTTGTGATAAAAAAAAATCACTAAGCAAAGATAACAAATTGGCTCTCACACGTGTTAGTTCCTCATGATTTCCAAGAAAGTCAAAATTCCAAAGAAAAAGTCCTTGAGAAAAAGTTCAAAATTTAGGAGTCACACTCGAAAGGTCATCAAGAAATACATTAGGAAGTGAAATCAAAAGCAACATATCAAAATAAGCAAAAAAATTGCAAGGTTCTATAGACTCATTCCTTTGAACAATCCAAAAATGTATGCTCAATTTGAACCACTTCTTGGTTGAAAGGTCCTTAGAAGTATTGCATGTTCTTCAATACCGAGGTCTAGTAAACAAGTGTCTTTTTAGGTACATCCTATGATCAAAATCAAACCTTTTCATCGATCCTTGAACATCAAACCAAAATCACCTCACCATCATCTTTTGAAAAATCTTGAAATTATCCTCCATGCTAGGCTTTTTGGCAAAAAATCAAAATCATCAAAATCCTTGAAGCAAAATCCTTGAAATTTTTTGAATCAAATCATCCTTGGCTAGGTATGTGTAAATGCATCCTTTTTCATATGCTTCGTCAAATTTTCAAACCATCTTGTTTAGCTAGGTATATGTAGATGCATCCTTCTTCATATTCTTGGCTAAATTATCATCTTGTTTGAAGGTAGATGCATCCTTCTCCCTACACATATTAAAATTATCATCCTTTAAGCAAATCTACCCCCTAGATAATCATCCAAAATCTTAGGGTCTATTTGTTCATAATCTAAACATAAAACAAACCAAAAAATCAAATCAAGGTTAATTCAAAATCCAAAATAAATCCAAAAACAAATCCAAAAGTTCCTAAAAATTCTAGCATCCCCTCAAGATTTCTCAAAAGTTCAAACATCCACATCATCCATATTTTACATCATCCCCATCATATCACCTTTGATCCTCAAAATATCCTAAATTTTCTCTTTTGTGCCTAAGATTAGATCAATCTAAATAATTAAAGATTCATCCCCCATATTCTTGAAAATTGATCCTTATTTTATGGTTCAAACTAGATCTCAATACAAGAAGAACATGGAAGCCAACAAAGAAACGCCCACTTCAAGTGACTTAAGTCAAAAAAATTATGAAATGAATCTCGTTGGATCAAGCAATCCTCTAACTAACTTTCCTTCATCATCACAAAATCCACAAGAGGAAGGCCAAGTGGAGGATCTTAACAATAATCCCTTTGGGATGTCACATGAGGAAATCACCGAAATGGTTCAAAATCTAGAGAATCATAAGATTATCAACATCATGATGAGACTCAATCCTTCACTATACATGCTTGAATTAGTAAAATGAGGGGCTAAACTCCTTTCTGATTTCGATGTGAGTACTATTTTGGAACCATCTTTTGGGATCACACCCCCAATCTCATCCACCATCCCCATTTCATCTACACCTCCATTCCAAAACATCACCCAAGACATCCCCCAAATCAAAACATCCATTGCTCCAACTCAACCCATTGTTAACAAGGGAAGTGCATTTCTCAATGCATTACAAAAACACCCCCTTGTGAATAATCAGGATTTGGACGCAAACACCATCTTGGGACAATCCATCCTCCAAAATCCATTACATACATAAGTCCCTCTCACCTTTCATGATCCATATGACCCATCATCATCATCCTTTGGTGCAACACCCCAAACCCCTCTCCCCATAACCTTAGAAGGAGAGGGTGACTTATTTGGACCAGGGGGAATCTTTGACGCTACATCTCAAGGGAGTATGCCACTCACATTTCCACCACTCCCCCCCTTGCCATCACCTCTCGGTCTAGGCCTTCCCCCTTTACCAAATATCAACCAACAAAATCAAATCAACCAATTAATCACTAATCAAAATATCTTTTCATCAACATCACAACAAAAAATGGAAACTATCCCAATGATGCAAACCACCACCACCACATCATCAGCCATGCCTCAAAACATGATCTCGCAAGGACCAATCGTATCCATTACACCATCCACCACTCAAAACACAATCATCAACACGACAGTGCCTCTCATCACCACAACAAGCACCATTTCAAATCCACCTCCACCACCACCACCAACAAACACAAATACATAAAATCAATACAACATTGCATTACGAGCCGCTCAACAAGTTGCCTATCAAAAGGCACTATAGAAAATTCACAACCGCGTAAGCCGCCCAAGCAGTGCAAGCCGCTCAAGTAGTGTAAACCACTCAAGCTGCATTACAAGCACAACAAGCACAATAGGCTACACAAGCCCAAGCTGCATTACAAGCACAACAAGCATAGCAGGTTGCTCAAGCCCAGATCTTATTGCAACAAAAACAACAAGCTACACAGGCACAAGCACAAGCACAAGCTCAAGCTCAAGCTAAAGCGCATGCTCAAGCCCAAGCCCAATATCAAGCACAACAAGCACAAGCACAGTATCTTCAACAACAAAAAGCAACATAACAACAAGCATATCAGCAAGCACTAAAACAATACCAAGAGCAACAAGAAGCAGCCCAATTAGCAGCCCAACAACAAGCGTTGTTGGTGCAACAACAAGCACAACAACAAGCTCAGCAACAGGCAATATTAGCACAACAACAACAAGACCAACAACAAGCGTTGTTTATACGGCAACAAGTGCAAGCATACATGGCTCAGTAGAATGTGCAAATACCATCAAACAACACACCAAACAACCCACCCATCCAACCAACAAATGAACCACCTCAAAACACTTTCATCCCACCCCCTAATCCCCAAAACGATGTAGCAACACAAAGCAAGTTACTTTCACAAGTACTTGATCTCCAATCAGAGAAAACCATAAAAACACCAAGAAACTTGTGTCCTTATCCGTTCGATAGAAGTCGTGTAATGAAACTGTTCCTTAAGGGATTTGAGATCCCCAAATTCGACAAATATCATGGGATGAGAAACCTTGAAGATCACATCAGGGAATTCCAGGTTCATTGCATGGAAGTTGCGTATGACAATACTTATTTGATGTGGCTATTTCCTAGGAGTTTGGCTAGCCACGCCATGGAATGGTTTTCTCGCCTACCTACAGGCATCAAGACATTCCAAGAAATCATAGACGCATTCATCAAAAACTACGCATTCAACATTGGAATGGATGTTAGTCTAGAGGAACTATCAGCTCTGAAACAAGGTAAGAATGAATCATTTGCTTCTTTCTTACAACGATGGAAAACCAAGGCCAATCGGAGTAAATGGGTCATGCCAGAGGAACAACAAGTGTACACCATCATATCCAATCTTGAGGGAACCTTGGCTTTTCATCTTAAAGTGCAAGGAATTACCACATATGACCAGTTGATCTCCAAAGCGCTCAACATCGAATGAGACCTTATGACACAACCTAGAGGATCACCTGCATATCCCGAGCAACAAAACAATCGCCCATCCACAAGCTACAATGACAAACCTCGCACATGGGAAGCGAACAAAAATGTCACAAATGATGGTGTGGTTGATGCTAAGGTCGTAATCAGTGCTCCAAGGAAAAACACCCAAACCTACCAACAACCGTAAAACAATGATCGCAACAACACTCTAACCAATGCGGTATCACAACACCAACCAACCAACAATCAAGCAATCAAAAAAATCAATGATCAAAGGGGACCACCCCAGCCGAATAAGAACTCCCCCAAGGAAAAGTGTGCCGCTCTTGGGGAACCACTTGAAGTCACCATGAAGAAACTAATAAACAAAAACCGCATCAAGGCTCCCACCTATGAGAATTACCAAGAACCAGCTGTGAAACCTCCTTGGTACAATGAAAATCAGCTATGTGATTTCCACAAAATCAAAGGGCACACCACTAACAATTGCATGAGGTTAAATAACCTAGTCCAATTCCTCATTGATCAAAGAATCATAAATGTGGAACAACCAATAGGAAATCAGAATCTCAAAATATACATGAATTGGATACCTAACCATAACAATAATGGGAACAATAACACTGATAAGGGGAAAGGTACCTTCAAAAATGTGAATAATTTGTATGACCATGTCATTGCATCCCTGGATGACTATTGTGCTACCATCACCATCAAAGGAGCCCATACCGATTGTGGAGTCACCACAAGAGGCAGTAAAGTTACCATCGTAGGGTCATCTCAACCAAACAGAGCACCCACACCCAACCCCAGATCTATTCCCAGTGGTTATAATGTCCTTGATCAACTGAAAAGAACCTCAGCACAAATCTCCATCATGGAGTTATTAAAAATTTCATCTACCCACAAGAAAATCCTTGAGGAAGCATTGGCTTCATCCACTGTCCTCTTAGATCTTGATGTGGAACAATTCCAAACTATGGTCAGAAACATCATCACTCCAAACCTCCTTACGTTCTATGATCAGGACTTTCCCGCTCAACCATCTCACAACCGTACACTCCATTTAGAGGTCCTAGTGAAGAAAAATAAAGTCAAGCGAGTCTTGGTGGATGGAGGTGCGGGCTTGAATATTTGTTCCCTCAAGCTCATTAAGAACCTAAAAATCTCAGAGGATTCCATAGACAAAGGAAAAGGTATTACAATCAGAGCATTTGATGATTAGGAAAGAGTTTCCCAAGGCACAATCCAAATCCCTATTCAAGTAGGGTCAGCTATCATGGAAACAACCTGTCAAGTCCTAGACCTCGACTTTCCTTATAACATTCTCCTAGGACGTCCATGGATCCATGCAATGCAACCAGTAGCATCAACCTTCCATCAATGTGTCAAATTCACATATGAAGGACAAGAGGTCACCATCCATGGAGATCCTGAACCATTCTCCTACTACAAGTACCTAGAGGCAAAATACTACAAAATACCTCAAGTGCCTAAAAATGATGAAGGCCCATCAACACCATACATTGATCTAGCCACTCTTGCTTCCACTTATGCAATAGAGACACCTGCCGCTCCCACCATCCCCACCATCTCTGATATCAAAGTCATCATCTAGGACCATGGTTGTAGAAATTATACAATTCCCAAGAATGTTTTTGTGGTAGGAGAGTTACCACAATCTCCTAGATCACGAGGATGACCACAACCAAATGAGGCTTCCACATCATAAAAATCCACTGAAGACTATCCCAACTTCAGAATTGGGGAGATCTAGACTGACAAGTAATAGAGGAGGACCCATCCCACCTCCTATACCAAGATAATAGACTGGAAACCAATCTACCAATGGATGATAGCATCAAAGGTTTGCAAATGATGCTCG
Organism: Sequoia sempervirens; assembly: GCA_007258455.2. Classification (NCBI taxonomy): domain Eukaryota; kingdom Viridiplantae; phylum Streptophyta; class Pinopsida; order Cupressales; family Cupressaceae; genus Sequoia; species Sequoia sempervirens. Next base: position 5,554,153 of record VDFB02193867.1, on the reverse strand, counting down.
CAATGGGCTATGACAAAAACTAAAGAATCAGACAAAATGACAACAGGATTTTAATACCCCTCATTCTAGAGACATGAATGAGAAATCTTGGCCTCAAATGTACCCCTCAGAGAATAACCATACATGGACGAGGTCCCCTAGTTAAAGCAGTCAAGACTCCTCGTGAACCAACACTAGCTAAACTTTGCCTACCTATATCCACTGGCCGCATTATAGACAACTTCACATTTGACATAACTAATGTCTGTAGTAATAGTGATGCTGAGGATCCCATAACCAACCTAACCATGCTCTTTGAGGATACCACCCTTCTCATGATTATCACCCTCTCTTATGATCCTAAAAACCAAAACCATGAAATTTGTCTAGTCTACCCACAACTCATCGATTATGACCAACGAGGACCACCAATTCTAGACACATTAAAAAATGATGAGACACTCTTAGAATTCATGGGACTGCGGGATAATATTCCATGTGGGGATCATAAATAAGGATTTATCATTGAGCTAGATACACATGCATACTATGGGGAAATGATTGAATCCCTCAATCGCAAAAGCGAAAAACCTAGAATAATCTCTAGGTCCTTGAGTGAAAACCACACTGTGGCACTCTTTGACCCAAAAAAATTAAAAAGAAAGGATGCATCCAATGTGAAAACCTCTCTGAGGAACCTAAGGATGGGGGATTCAATCTTCCTTTTAGAGCTTTCCATCAGGAAAAATTAGCGATTATAGCCGAAAAGTGTAATCCAGTCAACCTAGTAACAGAGCAGACACTGCACATCACATTCTATGTGGAGTCATTACTATCAACGGAACAAGAGCTCCTAGCAGCCTTCTTGAGAGAAAGACAAGTTAATTTTGCATGGAGCTATGCCGACATGCCAGGGCTCGATCTAGAAATTGTAGTTCATCACCTAGCAGTATATCTTGAAGCAAAGCCCGTTAGAAAAAAACTCAAGAAAATGCATCCTCAGATTGCCCTACTAGTCAAAATGGAATTGAAGAAGCTACTGGACACATGATTCATTTGACCAATCGACTATCCAGAATGGGTGTCAAACTTGGTTCCTGTCTCAAAACCTGATGGGAGCATCTGAATCTGCACAGATTTCAGGGACTTAAACAAAGCATGTCCAAAAGATGATTTCCCATTGCCCAACATTGACATGATTTTCGACATGACAGCGAGACATGAAATGCTTTCCTTGATGGATGGTTTCTCAGGATATAACCAGATAATGATTGCTAAAGAAGACCAACACAAAACAGCCTTCACTTGTCCATGGGGGACTTACTACTAGAATATGATGACATTCGACTTGAAGAATGCAGGAGCAACATACCAAAGAGCCATGACGTTAATCTTCCATGACATGATCCATAAACCTATCGAAGATTATGTCAATGACATATTAGCCAAATCCAGAAAGAGGAAGGATCACATAGCAACCTTAAGTGCCATTTTTGAGAGGCTGGAGGAAACAATCGGATCCCTACTAGAAATCCCTCGCAATGTCTTAAAACATGAATTCTTGGTAGAGCAGCTTCTCATGCCCACATTCAAGGTACTAGAGTTAGAATTTGTGTGTGAAATCATTGGTCCTAGTGATCCTTGGTACCATGATATTTACACCTACCTATGAATAGGAGTCCTCCCCGTTGACTTACCTTCAAGCTTAAAAAGAACTTTTGTCAAAAAATCTTCTAGGTCTGTCATCCTAGGAAATACCTTATATCGTAGAAGCATAGAGGGAACCTTATTACGTTGCCTTAATATTAACAAAGCCTTGACTACTTTAACTGAGGTGCATAAAGGTATTTGTGGTTCACACTCGAGTGGAATGACCTTGGCCAAAAATTGTTGAGGATGGGGTATTATTGGCCTACAATGGAAAGAGAAGCACATGACTACATCAAAAGATGCCTACAATGTTAGCAGCATGGGGACCTCATCCATGCTCCAGCTCAAGAACTTCATCCCATCATCACACCATGGCCCTTTTCGTAGTGGGGACTTGATCTCATTGGAAAAATCACTTCCACCTCATCTAATGGCCACAAGTTCATCATAACCACCAATGAATACTTTACCAAATGGGTGGAAGCCATACCCATGACATATATAATTGGGAAGAAAATATCAAAGTTCATCTTGAACTACCTCATATGCCGCTATGGTGTTCCCCAAGATATTATCTTATATAATGGGACACCATTCAAGAATCAGGAGGTTCGTGACCTTTGCTACAAACATCACTTTTCCACCCCATACTATCTCGGGCAAGGAAATGGCCAAGTAGAAGCCACAAATAAAACCATTTTAAAGATCCTCAAGAAAATAGTCAATGATGTAGGCTGTGACTAGCATCTATAGCTAAATCCCACCCTTTGGGCCTACCGAACCAACATCCACACACCCATTGGCGACACCCCATTCTCCCTGGTCTACAGATCATAAGCCATACTTCTCATTGAGATTGAGCTCCCTTCATTAAGAATATCATTGCAAAACCTCATAACAGATGAGGAATACGGAGTATCAAGACTGAATGAGTTGGGGCTACTGGATGAGCAGCGTATAGATGCTTTAAATCATTTTCAAGTCTATAAGAACTGACTTAAGAGGATCTATAACAAAAAAATCAAAAGCGGGACTTTCCAAATCAGAGAACTCGTACTAAAGGAGAATCAGAAGAATGTCCCAAATCCAAACAGTAGAGGAAAATTTGAACCCAACTAGTTGGGACCATTTGTTATCATAGCGAGCTATAAGTCAGGGGCATATCAGTTATCAACACCCGAAGGTGAGCCTCTGCAGAAGCCCATGAATAGCTCCCATCTCAAAAAGTTTTTTGCCTAAATATTTCAAGGTATAGAACAAAAAAATACAAAAAAATTAGAAAATGTCCTGAAAAGATGGTCACCCTGATGAAAACCTAGCAAACAGGCATCTTGGTGACAACAAAAAAATCAAAAAGCAAAAAAAAATCCAAAAAATCAGAAAAAGAATAAAAAATAGTAAGAGAAAAATTGTCCTCTAGTGAAAACCATTTCGGTGGCACTTTAGGAAAGGACCTTGGTGAAAACCTGGCAAACAGGCGCCTTGTGTAAATAAGTGTTGGAAATATGTGCCTCAATCATCATAGGCTAAAACCTCCATTAGAGCCAAGTCGGTGTGACAACTCTTATGTCTGGCCGACTAGCAGCTTTAATCTTGTTGTATTGTTCAGGTCGCTATGACCTTGCAGGAGTCTCACTGACAGTGTTTACATTGGAGTCTTCGATGTGACATATTGTATTCGGGGTGAACTCTTACCGACTATGGAGATCTTTGGCCAACAGGCCATTCAATCATATATCGGGAAGACCTTTGGCCAAAAGGCTTTGTTCAATGTGACGTCCCAGCGAATAGCCAATGTCTCACCAATAGTGTAACATTTGGGTTCATCGGAGTAACAATGTTTGTTTCGCTATGAGCTCTCAGTGATGAGTTAATGTCTTGCTGATAGTGTTTGGTTTGAAGTCATCGGGGAGACTTGGTCGAAAGAAATGCTATCGATAAGAATTCCTACCAATGTGGAAATGTCACATTGACCATATTCATTCGGGGCAACTCAAAGGGCTTCGGGGAGAAGTCCCAGCGACATTAGTGAGTCTTGTCGATGATGAAGGGTCTTCGGTATAACTCTTGGTGAATGGTGGTCATTGATGTAACATATATGTGTTCGATAAGATCTCTCAGTGAAGGTGTTAAGTCTTGCTGACTATTATTTGGAGCTCGGTGTAACCCTTGATGACTCGGTGTGAGGTCCTGGCAAAGAACGATACTCTTGCCGAATGGTAAACTCACATCTATGAAACTTTTAGACCTCACTATGATCTCTTGGCGAAAGCGATAGGTCTCGCCGAATGTTTGGTACTTCGGTGTAACACAAGAAGGCTTGTTGAGATGTCTTGGTGAGAGTGATAGTCTTGCCGAAAGGAAAACTAAAGCCGATACAAGTTGTAAGCTCGGTGAAACATCTTGGTGATAACGATAACTCTTGGCGACATTGATATGAAGCTTTTGGGTATCGGGGAGACACTATTAGTGTCTCACCGAGATGCCAACAAATCTTGAATCTCTTTTGACCATTTGACCATCCTATGTGGAGTCTCGTGGACCAATAGGAGAAGCCAAATTTGAACAGTTGGAAGATTGTTCATTGTGATGGTTCTATGAGGAAGCTCAACGAACATGGAACAACATGGTTATACTTTGTGATTGCAGATTGTGTTGGGTTGGTTGAATTGATGGATTGTTGAGTGATTGTATCAGTGGATGTATACTATTCTATGTAGACTGTAACTTGAAGTTCTTGTACAAGATTGTTTATGGTGAATGTTGCTGTAACAGACATCAGAAAGATAAGTCTGAAACTTGTATGTAATCTTTATTACTGTAATACAAAGTGATTTCTCTTGGTGTGGTGGGTTTTTCTCCTGTAAGGGTTTTCCCACGTATATCTAGTGTCCATATGTGTTTTTCAAATAATCTGTTTTTGATATTTAGTTTCATGTGCATCTTAATTGGACTGTAATTGTAAAATTTAAATGTGTATCTACATTCTTCCCTAAGGTTTTGACGTTAGTAGAATTTTTTTTGCATATGATTTTCTTTTCAAAAAGCACTTTTCATCCACCGGGATCTTTACGGCTCATTCAACATCGCCATCCATCCATCAAGCTTCTATCACACATCACATTCCATATTTCCATCCATCACCCATCTGTATTTGCATCATAGCTTGGACTTGTGTTTGTATCATGATCCCTCCTAGTACTACTCGGTCCATCCTCAAGGTCAGTTTGTACTTCCTTTATTAGAGTAGTCTATTGCATCATGTTGGGGGAATGTTCTCATTAGATGGAATTCATGTATATTCTTGAAGTCTTTAAAATAGAAAATCCCAAAAAATTCCTAAAAATCAAAAAATTCAAAAACAAGTCAAAAAGTCAGCCAAAAAGTCAAAAAATAGAGTCGTCTTGTCGAACTACGGGTCTCTGAGCCTTGAACATAGGCAAGGTTGATCTTTGATCATCCCCCGAGACACTTAGTTCAGTCCTTTAGGAGTCCATCATAATAAACTGACATTTCATCATGTATATCTTCATTTGTAAATCGGTCAAGTTGTTAGTCAAACTACGTGGTCTCTGCGTGTATAATGTAGGCAAGGCTAATTTGTTGATCAGCTCCTGAGGCCCCTAGGATAGATCTTTAGGTTAGTCTCTTGGTCCAAATCTCAAAAAACCCCAAAAAATTTGAAAATCCAAAAATCAAAACATTTGTAAAATCTCAAAAAATACCAAAAGCAGCCTCAAAACATTTCAAAAAGATCAAAAACATTCAAAAAACCCATCCATCTCATCTCGCTTTCACCTGCAATAAATACAGCTCATAATAAATCAATCACCATCCCCAACCTTTGGCAAAAAAATTGGAAACAAGTCTGGCAGGTTAAAAGTGAAAACTCAAAACATCAAGGTCTCAAGTTTAGGGCAGTACGTAAACATGTTAGTCAACTCTTTGTGTCGATAGCCTATCATCCAATCAGTCCCATATCAATCATCTGATAACATCATGTCCTTGGATGTATCCTTCCTACAATGGGCATTATTTATCAAAAAGAACACTTTGGATAAACGAAATGATGTGCCGCCATCCACTAACATGTCCTAGGATGTATCCTTCCTACAATGGGCATTATCTTTTGGAAATAGTTTCGGTTCTTATCCTTAAAAACATATTTCCTTTTGGTTAGCGGTATTGAAGAACATTAGCTTGTTTGTTTACTTTAACTTTTTATTTTGACTTATCTTATTTGCGCTCATTCCAATGACCTCTCAATGATGTCCCAAACAAAAGGATTTAGAGAGATAGGAATGGGGCAACGAACATTATCTTTTTATCTGTTTCGCTTGTTGGACGTTCTTGTAATATAACTTGGTGAATACTTTCTTTGTTAGGTATGTATGGAGGGTGTTTTGGATATCTTGTTGACCACATAGGAAGGCTTGCCTTCCAATGTTTTGGTCTAAGATGTGTGAAATACCTAAAGTACATCCTAGTAAGGTTTTTGTATGTTAGGTGTGAACAAGGATACTCCTATCTGATTGTTGATTCAAAGTCCATCACAATAGATACCAAATCATCCTAGTTCTTAATACTTTGATGCATCATATTTATGTGTGTTATCAAAAATGAGATAATTGGCCCTTTGAAAATCCCAACTCCACGACGGATATTCATTATCATCATCATCTCATGACTTGTCAAGAATATCTTCTTTCTTTCATCCCTTCTCGCTTCTCACGCTAACAAGGTACTATGACAGTTAATCATCATCATCATTAATCCTGCATCCACAAATCGTCAGCATATTGCATAGGAAACATGGATCATCTCATATGCATCCCATCATCATATAATATAGATTTGTTATTCTAAGTATCTCATAAATCATCACATTACATTCATTTTGCATAAAAATTTCATAAATCATCCCATATTATTATTAGCATCTAGTGCATAATCAAACGAAGCATAACAAGTACGTAAGCATTATAAAAAATCCATCACATTAGGTGCATAGATATCATCCATGATCATATAGAACATCTCATAAAAGCATTCATTAGGCCATCACATATACATCATAAGGTCATTACTCACATATCGTTTTGTATATCATAAATCATCATCATCATCATACCATTTTACATAACATATCATATCATATATAACATTACATCACATTATTATATAATATCGTCATAAGTGCATACCATACATTGAAAATAACATACATCCTATCATCCATCATTGCATAATATAGATCTGTTAGTCGCATATCATGACTATTGCATTCACATTATTACCACCATCATAACAAAAAAGGGTATCGAAAAATAAAGCATCACATGTGCAAAGCATACATAAAAAGGTACTGCAAGAGAAATACACTATCACAAACATACATATCATCATCCATAACACAAATGCATATCATATTTCACTATTCATTAGAGGCATAATATAGATCTGTTAGTCGCATAATCATCGCATAACACATACATCATCAGAAAGAAATGCATCCATACATAGTAGATCCATCACATACATCGTAGTACCATAACATCATTGCCTCACATATAGAAATATAACCATCCACAAATGCATAAAAAATAAACATGTTACATGACATCACATCAACATCATCATCTCATATATATATCATCAAAGGACTGTCATAGTACAAAATAATAATCAGGATCACTGTACATGTGTGTATGAGTACCAAAGGCCCAGCGGGCTATCAAAAATGAGCCCATATGGCCCAAAGGAATAACATCTCGATCAAGAAGGTAGTCTAACCCTCCTGCCTGCTACCCTCGCCTCTATCACCATGACACTTTGTCAGTCTATGGATGTTCCACTATGAAAAATCTGAGGCTCGGGCTACTCTACGTATGACCTGATGATAATGCATCTGATAATAGTCTACCTCTCAAACAACCTCCCTGTATGAGCAAAGTGACACTTTGTTTCGAGAGGAGAAAGTTGCCATGCTCTCCAACTGTTGTTTGCGACCCATCTTTACGGTCGCCTGTAGCTCTGTAGCCTACCTCTGTAAGATCATCTGGTCCCTCTTAGCCCGCACCTGATCCCTCTTTATTGTCAAGGCCTGAACCTGGGCCTGCAACTATAATATCTGGTTGTCTCTCGGATTCGGCTGACCTGCTGGCTATACTAGCAGGGGCTGCATGTGAGGCTGATCCTCACCCCCACCTTGTGGCGGTATGGCAACCCAATCCTAATGCCTGTCCTTCCCATGGTTCTGGTCCTACATATGGACATTTGCATGGGGCTAATCAACCTGATCCCTCGCTAGTTGATCTTGTGCTAGTTGTCCTGCAGGAGGACCACCACCTCCTCATCCTCAACCTACCCCCATCCCCCTGGCTCTCCATCAAGCAAAGGCCTCACCTAGAACTATCAGCTATAGGGGTGGCTGAAACCAATCTTTGTAAGAATGTGTAACTCCTGGATCTCCAACCCCCTGATCATACACCCATAGCCAGGCCAGCAACTGCCTAAAATTGTCCAATGCCTCGGAGGTAGGAATGTATTGCCCCCAGGCACCCTACGATATTGTGCAAGGAAAAATGGCCACATAGTCATCATCTGGCCTTCCTGAACCTCGCCAAACTAGCACTGAACTCGTCTTGGTAGATACCTCTCGATCATAGTATGCTCCCACCCTTGCATAAGTTGGTCCTGGCGAGCAAAGAATAGTTGTTGTACATCATCAGCCTACCCGGGCCGACCAAGGTATGGGTGCCATGTGAACACTGTCATGTCATCAATTTTCCTCCTCCAATGAGGAATCTTGTGCTCGCCTATGTGTGTGAATGACACACCACCCCTATAATGCCACACTGTTGGATCATCGAGCCCAAATGGCACTGGAACAACCCGAGGCCAAAGAACGAAGATATGCTCCCACACCCACACATGAAGGAGCATGCCACCTGCTCCAAGAGCTCTACCATCCAAATATGCGTAATCATGTAAATCCCTGTAGAGGGAGGCTAGAATAACACGACCCCATGCGAAATGGACTGGCCTGTCGCAAACCATCCGCTCCAAGCAGAGCCCCCAGCTAGAACTGAAGTACCGGCCTCGTCGATCCGGAGCGACAACACCTGAGATAATGGCAACAATCACTAGTTGGAAGGGTGTCGTGAGCATCCTGTGCGCTCTAACTCGATCTAGCCCTCACATTATATAACATCCTCTATAGCTAGGACTACGTGACAGGCATCCCATCCGACATCCATATCAAATATCACTCGCCACCCATGAATCGAAAATCTAAGGATGCACCACACGTCCTCCAAGGTGATGATGGCCTCACCAATAGGAAGATGGAAAGATGAGGTCTCACTGTGCCATCTCTCAGCAAGCGCTGACATCATCTTGAGATGGGTCTACACAGGTGATGCATAGGCGATATACCATAGCCCCATCTCTTGTAGTCGATCCTACTCCCTTGTTGCCTCCTGCATCAGGAAAGCTCACCGTGTTAAAATCATCAAGAAAAAATTATCCTGAGCTAATCTTAGCGTTCAAAAATCTAGCCCAGCATCGCAACCTTTGAAGGCGTTGCAGTTTGAAATTTGCAAACTACGACATTGGCACCTTTAAAGTCCAAAACTACACTGCGGCAGTGCACTTTTCTTAAGCATCCCAAACCCTAATTCTAAAGTTCGTTGTGGCATCATAGTTTAGAATCCAGCGCTGCATTTCACATGTGCATCGAAATTTGAAGTTTGTTCCTAAACTCCAAACTCCACTGTGGTGATCCACCTTGCAATGGCGGCTTTGTTTGAATACTGAGTGATGCAGTTTAAAATTTTCAGTGGCGCTATATAGCACCACGCCTAGAAAACTAAGTTTGAAAGCAATAAATGTGCGCAAAAAAATGAAAAACAAAGCTCAAGTAAGGATGACTTACCGGTGCCCCAATGTCGAGAGGTCGCTGGTACATTTAGACTTGATCAAAAATGTTCATCAGGAGTTGTCGTTGTGCCATCTCATTAGGGTATCAAGGCTCAAATCTCAAGGAATTCTAAAGGCTATGTGTACAAATAAATTGTAAGTGGCCTCTTAAGGCCTATTTAAGCCTATTTTTTACCCTGTTTAGCCATCTAGAAGAGGTCTAGGTCCCCTAAACCCGTTTTCACCCGTCCGAAGGTCATTTTATATCAATTTTTGCCATTTTTTTTTACCTCCTAGACACGTTTTGGACATGTCCGCCACCTTGTCCTTTTTTCGCGAGATCACCCAAAAAAATAGAATTTTAGTCTGATCTCTCAAGGCGCCAATACGCTAGCATGTTTTCCCTCGTAGGGGCAGCAGTTGGCCAAATTTTGGAATCGAATTTTTTGGCTTTTGATCGAGACAGTTCATTCTTTGAAACAACGCAACGAGTGCACTACTTCAAAGAGGGACAAAATGTTGACAAAGAAAATGTACTAATTAACACTACACATCTGATCCTGACTACTAACACCGCTTCATCCTAAATCATCCCTTGGTCTAACCATTTAATCAGACACCCTTATGTGATTAAATTCAACAATCATCCTCTCTTAATAAAATAAATCATCTTGTTTGATTAAGTCATTCCATTCCATTAATTAAATCAATCAACCTGATCTAATTATCTCTATTTAATTAAATAATTCATTTTATTTGATTAAATCTCTAAAGGCATCCTATTAAATTAAATAAATTAATATTTATTTAATTTAATCTAACTTTCACCCTCTCTAGTTAAATAAACCAAAAATATTTATTTAACTATCTCTAAAACCTTTTCTTCTCATATTTGATTTAAATAAACCCATAAATATAAATCAATATGTCACATCATTTTAATCCTCATTAAATTAATTAACCCTTAATTAATTTAATTATAATCCATGTCCCATCCTCTAGCTTTTGCAACTTGCACATGAAAATATATTTAATTCATTTATTAAATCTCTATTTTCTCTCAAAAGGCATAATAAAGGAATATTCCTCAAATTTGGAATCAAAATCCAAGTGGACTTCCTTCCAACAAGGCATTTACTCCAGCTAATAAGTCCTTTTGCCTTGAGCCAAGTGGCATTTAATGCATTTTCTTTCCCTCTTACATGTCATTTCAACAATTTCAAATTCCACCTAATTGCATTTATTGACACATTCTTCAAAACTTGCACATCCTTCTTTCATTCACATGTTGACAAGTGGCATCTTGCCATTGGTTGATTCTTAGTCCCACATTGCTCTCTTTTGGACATTCTTCCAACTTGGCATTCTATAAATAAAAGGTCTTATTCCTCATTTGATCATCCACCAATCCAAGTAGAATTATTATAGTCATTTTTAGTTCATCCACAGTTTGAGCAAAGTTATTATACTCAAATCCATAGCAATCTATCATCAATTCATCCAAGCATAGTTAGGCTTTTTGCAGATTTTCAACATGGAGCTCCATTGAAGTCATCACTACAAGCATTCATCCTTCATCACATCATTGGAGTTGGGAAAGGGCCAATTTTCACCTCAAATTGGCACCAATTCCCCCATGGGATCAAGAGTTTGCATTGTTTTCCATAGGATTTAGCTTACTTTCTTGTTCTTTCATTCCATTCTTGTTTTCTTTCCTATTTTGAACTTTGCTAATGGATTCCATGGGGAATCCTTGTTCTTACTTGCATATGATCTTCTAATGTGTTCCTTTGTTATGTTTTGTAGGTATTTGGATTGGAGTTCTACAGGTGCATGGATAAGATCCCCATGCTGCTAACACTGTAAACATCTTCGGACGTAGTAATGAGCTTCCCTTTCCATTGTAGGCCAATAGTACCCAGTCCTCAGCAGTTCCTTAACCAAGGTCATACCACTCGAATGTGAACCACAATTTTTTTTATGTGCCTCGGTTAAAGTGGTCAAAGCTTCCTCAATGTTTAGGCATTGTAAAAGTGTTCCTTCAATACTTCTACGGTATAGCGTATCTCCTAGGATGACAAAACATGATGAATTTTTGACAAAGGCTCTTTTGAGGTTTGAGGTTATATCAACGGGGAGGACTCCTATTCTCAAGTAAATGTATATTTCATGATACTAGGGATCACTAGGACCAACGATTTTGCACACAAATTCAGACTCTGGTATCTTGAATGTTGGTACGAGAAGTTGCTCTATGAGAAATTCTTGGTTTGGGATGTTGTGTGGGATATCCAATAGCGATCCAATTGTTTCCATGGCGTTCGACACTCTGTTATTTTCTCTTGATAGCTACTCAAATGTGACATTAATGAAGAACTCTTTGAGGCTTTCCACCAACTTCTTGTATGGATTCAACTTGTCGTCCTTTTTTTGATACTCATCATTTACCTAGTTGATTACGAGTTGTGAGTCTCCATAGACTTTGAGTGCCATGATCTGCCACTATACAACAATTCTCAGCCCTATGACAAGAGCCTCATATTCTACAATGTTATTTGTGCATGGAAATGATAGCTTATATGATTTAGGTATGAAATCCCCTTGTGGGGTGATAAAGAAGATCCCTGCTCATGATCCATGTTGTGTGTAGGATCCATCAAAGTACATTTTCCAGTGATCCGCTACACTTAGGTTGAATATTGATTCGTCAAGGAACTCAGATACAAGTGGGTTCTCTGAGTATATCAGGGCCTCTGCCAGTTGGTCTGCAATTGCTTGTCCTTTAATGGCCTTGTGTTCCACATACTCAATGTCGTGCTCTGTCAAGATCATAACCCATTTAACCATTCACCTCGTGAGAGTTTCTTTAGAAATTAGGTACTTGAGCGGGTCTATCTTTGCAATGAGCTTTATTTGATGTGCAAGCATGTAATGTCTAAATTTTTGTGCGACGAACACAACTGCTAAGCAATATTTCTCAATGGATGTGTAATTTAGTTCATGCCCCACTATTGCTCTATTGATGTAGTAGATAGCTCTCTCTTTCCCATTTTCATCATGTCGTGCTAGGAGAGCGCCAAGGGCTCTTGTTGTTGTTGATATGTACAGGATCAAGGGTTTGCCTAGAATTGGTGGCATGAGAACTGGTGGTGTGAGTAAGTACTCCTTGATCTTATTGAAGGCCTGATCACATTTCTCATCCCATTTGTATGTTACCCCCTTGTGGAGTAGATGATAATATGGGATAGCTTTGTCTGCTAGTTGTGCTATGAATTGGCAGATGGACTGGAGTCTTCCTTATAAACCCCTTAGTTGTTTCAATGTTTTTGGTCCCTCCATTTCGAGGATTTCTTTGACTTTGGTGGGGTCAACCTTGATTCCTCTCATGGATACAATGTACCCGAGGAGCTTGCCCGATTGTACCCCGAAGACACACTTTTTTGGATTTAGTCGGACCTTGTATTTTTCTATCCTATCAAAGATGGAGCTCAATGCTGCTATGTGATCCTGATGTTTCTTTGACTTAGCCAATATGTCATCTGCATAATCTTCCATATTTTTATGGATCATATCATTAAAGATTGGTGTCATGGCCCTTTGATAGGTAGCTCCCACATTTTTCAACCCGAACAACATCATATTCCAGCAATATGTCCCCCATGGGCAAGTGAAAACCATTTTATGTTGGTCATCTTTTGCTATCATCGTCTGGTTGTAACCTGAGAATCTGTCCATTAATGATAGCATCTCATGTCATGTTGTCATATCCGCAATCATATCAATGTTTTGGAGCGGGAAATCATCCTTGGGACATGCTTTGTTAAGGTCTTTGAAGTCCGTGCAGATGTGGATTCCCCCAGTGGGATTTGAAACGGGTACAAGATTTGAGACCCACTTTGGATAATCAATGGGCCATACGAATCCTACATCTAGGAGCTTCTGTAACTCCATCTTGACCAACAATTTTATCTAGGGATTCATCTTTTGTAGCTTTTGTCTCACTAGCTTTGCTTCAGGATATACAGCTAGGTGGTGAACCACAACTTCCAAATCAAGGCCTAACATGTCGGCATAGGTCCATGCAAAGTTTTTCTTTCTTTCTTTTAGGAATGCAGCCAAGAGTTCTTACTCTTCTGTCAGAATTGATTCTACATAGAAGGTGATATGCGGTGTTTCCTCTGTTCCTAGGTTGACTGGATTGCACTTCTCTACTAAGACCACTGACTTCTCCTAATGAATAGCACTGAGGAGAAGATTTAATCCTTCATCCTTTGGTGCCTCAGAGAGCTTTTCACCATTGGATGCATCCTTTATTTTTACTATTTTTGGGTCAGAGAGTGCCACAGTGTGGTTTTCACTCAAAGACCTAGAGATTATTCTCAGATTTTCACTTTTGCGACTGAAGGATTCAATTGTTTCCCTGTAATAGGCATGTGTATCCAGTATGATGTCAAATTCAACTTTATGATCTCTGTATGGTATAGTATCCCATAATCTCATGAATTTTGAGAGCACCTCATCATTTTTTAATGTGCCCAGAATTGGTGGTCCTCGTTGGTCGTAATCGATGAGTTGGGGATAGACTAAGTTTATCTCATGGGTTTGACTAGTTGACTCAAAATACATGGTACTAATCATGAGGAGGAATCCTTGAACAGCATAGGTAAGTCAGTTATGGGATCCTCATCATCACTACTACACACATTGGTTATGTCAAAGGTAAAGTTATCTATGACTCGACCTGTGGATACTGGTAACTGAAGAGCGGATGCTGATAGCTAAGGGGGAGTTTTTACCTTTCTAACCGAGGCACCTTTGCCAAGTATGGTTACCTTCGGAGGGGTACATTTGAGGCCAAGATTTCTCATACGCTTCTCCAAAATGAGAGGTACTAGAAGACCATTATCATTCTATCCAAGTTTCTTATTTTCGTTATAGCCCATACCAAGCATCATTTGTAATCCTTTGCTGCTCTCATCCATGGGAAGATTAGGCACGGGCCTTTCATCTTGGTACAACAAGCTTGATATGTCATTTTCATCCACCACTTCCTGACTTAGATCTCCCTAACATCTGAATCTAGAAGGGTCTGCTCTGAAGGTTTGGGATGATGTTTTAGCTAGTTGGGGTTGCCCGTGAGACATAGGAGATTGAGGTAACTCTCCTATTATGAAAGCATGTTTCTTCATTCTATAATCCCCACACCCATTGTCTTGGATAATGACCTTGATTTCAGAGATATCAGGAATGGCAGGTGTCTTTGTCTCAGAAGTGGAGGCTAAATTAGTTGGGTCTACATATGGGGTTGAGGGGCCTTCATCATTCTTTGGGACTTGGGGGATTTTATAGTATTTTGCTTCCAGATTCTTGCAGTAAGCAAAGGGCTCAGGATCACTATGGACCGTGACCTCTTGATTTTGATATGGGAATTTGATGCACTAATGGAAGGTTGATGTGATAGCTTGCATCCCATGGATCCAAGGACACCCCAGGAGAATGTTATAAGGTAAATCAAGGTCAAGAACCTAGCATGTGGTTTCCATGATGGTTGACCCTACTTAAATAGGGAGTTGGATAGTGCCCTGAGACACTCTTTCTAGATCATCATATGCTCTGATTGTGATTCCCTTACGCTTTTCAATAGCATCTTCTGAGAATCCTAGATTCTTTATTAGTTCGAGTGAACAGACGTTTAAGTATACACCCCCATCCACCAAGACCCTTTTGACTTTATTTTTATGAACCAGGACTTCAAGATGAAGTTTGCAATTATGAGATGGTTGGGTGGGGAAGTCCTGATCGGATAATGTTAGGAGGCTTGGGGTGGTGATGTGTCTGACCATAGCTTGGAACTAGTTAGCATCCAGATCCATGGAGACGGTGGATGAAGCCAATGCTTCCTTTAGGATTTTTCTATGTGCGGGTGATATCTTCAGCAACTCCATGATGGAGATCTAAGTAGGGGTTCTTTTCAGCTAATCTAGGACATTGTAACCATTGGGAATGGATTTCATATTTGAGGTGTATGCTCTAGGTGGTTGGGATGATCCTACAATGGTGAATTTGTCGCCATGTGTGGTGACTCCAGAATCAGTTTTGGCTTCCTTGATGTTAACAATAGTGACCCATTCATCTATGGATGTGACAACATGATCGTACACATGGTTCACATTGGAATACTCGGTCTTTCCATGGTTGTTCTCTTTGTTATGATCTAGCATCGGATTCATGTATATTTTAAGGTCTTGATTTCTAGCTGGTTGTTCAACACTTATGACCTTGTCATTGATGAGGTCTTGGATTGAAGATTTTTTAGCCTCATGCAACTGGTTGTTGTGTACCCCTCGATTTTATACAAATCACAAAGGTGGATTTCATTGTACCATGGTAGTTTCACTTGGGGCTCTTGATAATTCTCATAAGTGGGAATTTTGATGAGATTTTTGTTTACCAATTTCTTCATGACTGATTCAATTGGTTCCCCAAGGGATGTGTATTTTCACTTGGCGGGATATTTGTTTCGTGGGGGTGGTCCCCCTTGATTATTCAGATTTTTGACTTGATTTTTCAGTGGTTGTTCTGATACCGTGTTGGCTTGCTTGTTGTTTCAATTGTTTCCTTGCAATTTTTGGTACAATTGTGTGTTTTATTTTGGAGCATTGATTATGACCTTGGCATCCACCACACCATCATTAGTGATGTTCCTGTTCTTTTCCCATGTGCGATGTTTTTCGTTATAGCTAGTGGATGGGTGGTTGTCTTGATATTTTGGATATGTGGGTGTCCTCCCTTGTGCAATAAGGGATCATTTGATATTGAGCATTGTGGGGATCAAATGGTCATATGTGGTGATACATTGCATCTTAATATGGAATGCCAAGGTTTTCTCAAGATTGGAAATGATGTTGCAAACTTGTTGTTCTTCCGGCATGGTCCATTTGCTCCTATTGGCCTTGGATCACCATCATTGCAAAAAGAAAGCGAATGATTCCTTCTTAGCTTGTTTAAGAGCAAATAGTTCCTCTAGACTCACATCTATACCTATATTGAATGCGTAGTTCTTTATGAATGCGTCTACAATCTCTTGGAACTTTTTGATTCCAAGAGGAAGGTGAGAGAACTATTCCATGGCAAGACTAGCCAAACTTTGAGGGAATAGCTGCATCAGATATGTATCATCATATGCAACCTCCATGCAATGTACTTGGAATTCCTTGATGTGATCTTCAGGGTTTCCCATCCCACAATATTTGTCAAATTTAGGGATTTCAAACCCCTTTGGGAATGGTACCATTGCAAGGCTCCTGTCGAATGGATAGGGACACAAGTTGCTTGGTGTTTTTGTGCTTTTCCCCGACTGAGGGTCTAGAATTTACTGTGAGAGAAACTTGATTTGTGTCATTACATCGTTTTGCAGATCGAGGGGTGGAGTGAATGTGTTTTGAAGTGGCAGATTCATTGTGCCTGGTATTGAACTTGCAATTGTGCTTACTAAGCTTGATATCGGGCTTGAGCTTGAGCCTATGCTTGTTGGGAAACTTGTGTAGCTTGGGCAACCTGTGTAGCTTGTGCGACTTGAGCAGCTTGGGTGGATTGAGTTGCTTGGGTTGCTTGCGCAGCTTGGGCAGCTTGGGTGGCTTGTTGTTGTCACAACAAAGCTTGAGCTTGGGCAGCCTGTTGTGCTTTTTGTGCTTGTTGTGCTTGTTGTGCTTGTTGTGTGGCTTGAGCTGCTTGCTATGTAGCTTGCGTGTTTTCTGGTTGTTGAGCTTGGAACTATTGAAGTGCATTCTAATAGGCTTGTTGAGTTGCTTGCAACGTGATGCTATATTGGTTGGCCACATTTGGTCTTTGTGGCAGTGGTGGTGGCGGATTCAGAATGGTGTTGTTGTATTGATGATGGGGATCTGTGTAGTGGATGGTGTGATTTATATGCTTGGTCCTTGAGAGACGACGTTTATGGATGGTGCAGTGTTTGCTTGGGTTGCTTGGACGGTTGCCACCTGTTGTTGTAATATTGATGGCAAGATCAAAGGATTTGGTATGATTTTTTTATTTATGATTGGGGGTTGCTTTGATTATGTTGATTGATGGTTGGTAAAGGGGGGAACCCTAAATCGAGGAGTGATGTGAATGTTAATGGAAAAGGTGGTGGTGGTCAAAAAATGGGTGGTTGTTCCCTTGAGGAAATGATGATGATGAGGAGTCGAAGATTCCCCCTTGTCCAAATAGCCCACCTTCTCCTTGCGAAATCATAGGGAGAGAGCTTTGTTTGTTGAGAGGATATGTCGGTGTTGCTTGAAAAGAGGATGGGTCATTGGGGTCATGAAAGGTGAGTGGAATGTATAGGTGTAGCAGATTCAATGGGATGGATTAACCCAATATGGTATTTGCATCCAAGTCTTGGTTGTTAACAAGGGGATGTGTTTGAAGTGCATGAAGCAATAAGCTTCCCTTGTTGACAAATGGTTGAGTTGGAGCAATGGATGATGTGATCTGTGGGATGTTTTGAGTGATGATTTAAAATGGAGGTGTGGATGATACTAGCGGCATAATCCCAAGAGGCTTCTCCATAATAGTTCTTACATAAAAATCAGAAAGGAGTTTAGCCCCTTCTTTGGCCAATTCTAGCATGTATTGTGAGGGATTGAGTTTCATCATGGTGTTGACAATTTTGTGAGTCTTGGGATTTTGGACCATTTCAATAATCTCATCTTGAGTTATCCCTAAAACATTGTTGGTGATATCCTCTATTTGGCCACCTTCTTCTTGATGATTTTGTGGAAGTGGAGGGAGATTGAGCATGGGATTGCTAGACCCAATGGGATTTATTTCGGGAGCGGTTTGATTCAAGTCACTCGAAGTGGATGTTTCTTTGTTCGTTTCCATGTTCTTCTTGTGTTGAGATCTAGTTTGGACCATAAAATGAGGATCAATTTTTAGGAATGGGAGGTGAACCTTTAATTCCTTGGATTGATCTAAACTTTAGGTACAAAAAAGAAAGTCTAAGATATTAAGGATCAAAAGGATGGTGATAATGAAAGATGGATGATAATGCAAGATGGATGATTGGAACTCTTAGGAAACCTTGAAGAGGATACTAAAATTTAGGACTTTGGTTTTGATGTTTTGATTTGATTTTAGATTTTGGATTTTGATTTTGATTCGATTTGATTTTGATTGGATTTGATTTGGATAATGAACTCATAAACTCTAAGAGGTTGGATTTTTTCCTAAAGTAAACTTGTCCACAAGATGATAATTTGACTAAGTGTGCAAAGAAGGATTCATCTACACACACCTAGTCAAACAAGATGATTTGGATTTTGATTTCAAAGGATTTTCCCAAAGTTTAGCATGAAGGATTTTTTCAAGTTTTCCAAGAGTTTTTTGTGAGATGGATTTTGATTTTGATGTTTGAAGGATGAATGAGGGTTTTGATTTTGATCTCAAGAGACTTAGAAAGACTTTTTTTACTAGACCAAGGTGTTGAAGAACATGCTATTACTTCCTATGTGAGATACCAAAACCTTTGAAAGAGACTTGGATTTTGACAATAGTAAAATGAATACAAATTTGGATTGTTCCTTGATGCATGTTTGTAAAAGTTGAAGGTCAATATTTCTCTAAATTCGTAAAGCATGGACAAATGTTTCTTGCAAGATTTTTTACTAAGACCTTTGGATTTTGGTTTTTGGATTTTGATCTTTCAGGAAATCATTTAGAAGAGCACATGTGTGGGGTCCAATTGTTTCTTATCTTTTCTTAATGAGTTATTTTTACCACTAACACTTTCTTGATTAAGTTTTCAAACTAAATGTCTAATGTCCCAATTTCTTATCATCCCACAAAGTCCATTATGTGTAAATTAAGGAAATAGTTACCTAATGTTGACTTTAGTGGGCACAAATTGAGATGTCAATTCAAATGATTAGAAGCCTCTAAGGATAGAATCCCTCGGGTAAGCAATAGCATTGATTTTGTCAAAAGTATTTGCTTCCTCTAAAGGGTTTGAAATTTGATGAGCATGGTTGAATGTTTGTTTTGCAATGTTTTAGATCCAAGCAAAGTGTTTTGATTCCAGGAAAATGCACAACCCTATGGATAGTCAAGAGGCAATATTTGTTGAATCCCCACTTGGATAAATCTAGTTACGCTTATTCTTGGCGGATGATTAAAAGTTTGACCACATTGGTTCCCCTCCACAACACTCACTTCTATGGGTCAGCCAAGCTTTAGTACCCATGAAACTCCCATGGCATATTTCTCATCTCTACCAAGAACCGTAAAAATGTGGGGCGGTTTCAGAATGACCGTTCTTGCACCAACAAATAGATAAGGATTTGGGCTTCTAAAAAAATTGGTTCTTAGTCAGGTTGATCGGGGACATGGCACCTTGCAAGTGTCTAGCAAGCCACTAAAAGCTTTAATCAATCCTACTAGGGGCTCTTATACTTTTTAATGTAGTACCCCATTCTGAAAGACAATGTACGGCTAACGCCTACATACCATTGGACTTGACGATTTAGTCTTATCCTTTTATATACTGGTCTGAGTGAAAAAACAATTGGAGTCACCTTTGAGTTCTCCTTTTGGATGTGTCTCTTAGGTAGGCCCCTCTAAGGGTAAACAAAAGCGAGCAAGCACATTCGTAGTTCGATCGATCTTTGTTTACGTGAACAAAGAGAGAACACACGCGATATACTCCACTCACACTAGCAAGCTTTGTTCAATTTTAAGAATCCAAATTGAAGTGTGGACGCAATATTTTATACAACTTAATATCACCAAAATACTTTTGATTCTCAAGATCACCGTGAGGTGCAAGAGAAGTGCATACGCCTTTTAAATGATATTACTTTGGATAAGAGATTACAAAACATAAAAGGTACATGTTCATTTTACCCTTCAAAGCAAGAATGGATTTTTTTTAAGCACCAAAATTGAAGTGTGAAATTTGCTTGTTCAATTTTAAAACCTCACAACAAACTTTAGTAAGTTCCTAAGTTTTTTTCAATACCTTTGTTTTGTTCTTTTGAAGCCCAAATGAAAATGATTGAGTCCTTAAAAGCTTGAAGATGACAAAGTTCTTAGAAATGGGATTATAATTACTCCCAAAGTGTTCAAAAACACTTGATACAATAAAATGATGATGCCATAAGAAGTCTTGCTTTTGTTTCCTCCTTCCTTCTTGAATCACTCCAACCTACAAAAACTAGTTAAAACTACAGAAAACAGAGGCCAAAAACCAGTTAGAAGTTAAGGTGATGAAAATGAAAAACAATACATGTTGAAAAAAATGAAATTTACCTTTTACCCCACCCCAGTGGTGAAGTCTACAATGGAGGCACAGTTTGGAAGATGTCAGCGACGCTCTAGTGAGACCAGTGATGCTCGATGGAGGGACAACAAACATGATTGCGATGTTATTTTACCCAACGACGGACTTTGTAGTTTGAGTTGGTTGGACCCTGAGGAGAATGACTCGAGCGACGTAGTTTGTAGTTTGAAAGCGTCGCTAGACTAATAGCAATGAAGTTTGACCTAGCAGTGGTGCATTCTCCTGTAGACACACAAAAATTCAAAAAACAACAAAATTTGAGTGAAAAAATATGTTAATTTCTTCAGATCCACCCTCCTTCTAGCGCCAAAATGTGAATGGTGATCCTAGACCTGCACAAACACAAAGAACAAACACAATATTAGTCCAATATGCAAGTTAGAAACATCATTCCCCATAAGATTCATTTGAAATGAAAAGAACAAGAAATAACATGAAGAACACAAATAAAAGCTATCAAATCCTATTCAATGCTCAAACTCTTAATCCCATGGGGGAATTGGTGCTATTTTGATGTGGAAAATAGCCTTTTCCCAATTCCTTGCAAGCTTGGTGAAGATTTGATGCTCCTTGATGAAATTTCTTCATAACCTAGCTATGAAATAATGAAAAAACTATGAAAATGGATGGCAATGGATGAAATTGATTCAAACCATGAAGATAATGATGTTGCATGAAGTTGTGGATCAAGTGCCTAAGATTGTGGATCCAAAATCAATATGAGATCCTTCTATTTATAGAAGAGAATGATGGAGGAATAGGAAAAAAGGATTAATGTCCAAGATCAAACACCAACCAATAGCACAATGCCACTTGTCAACATGTGAGTGGACAAAGGTGGAGCACATTTTGATGAATGTGCACATTAATGCTATTAGGTGGAAATTTAAAATTGGAGAAGTGACATGTTGGAGGGAGATAAAAGATGAATTAAATGCCACTTGGCTCAAGAAAAGGACATGTAAGAGGCCTTTAATGCCTTGTTGGATGGACAAGTCCCTTTTGGGGGGAGATTTCAAATTTGAGGAATATTCCATCTTTGATGTCTTTTTTAATGAAAATAGGAGATTTATAAATTAATTAAATTGATTTTCGTGAGCAAGTTGCAAAAGCTAGAGGATTTGAGGGATTAGTGTTAGCATTAATTAGGATTTGATTAACTTTAATGGAGATTAGCTGATTTGACATTGTGATTTAGATTTTAGGATTCAAATAAATCAAAATGAGAGGAATAATGATTAATAGAGATTTAATTAAATAAAGGGTTGGATTTATTTAATTAAAGAGGATGGTGTTAGACTTAAATCAAATAAAGATAAATTTATTTAATTTAAAGGAGATGACCTTAGAACCTAATTAAATAAAATGAATTATTTAATTAAAAGGGGGACTATAGGATTAATTAAACAAAGTGATTTATTTAATTAATAGAAGAGAATGATCTAATCAGATAAAATTGTTTTATTTGATTAATAGATGAAATGTGATGAATTTAATCAAATAAAGATTATTCAATTAAATGGTTAGTAAAGGAGATGATTCAGGATGAAACAGTGTTAGTAAATCAGGATCAGGTGTATAGGATCAATCAATATATTTTACGTGTCTACACAAATAGCCAAAAATACCACAAGATATAGAAATTGATAAAGAAAGTAGAAAGGAAGTATTACAACTAGATAGAAAGCAAAGACAATTGAATGTTATCCAATGAGCACAATGATGCAACTAAGTAGAAAAAATAATAATGTTACCTTCCCAACTATGAACTCTCAAGGCTAGTAGCGAAAGGAATAGGGTGACACAACCACTTAGAGAAGGTGACGCTTGACAATCCTGCAATGGCAATGGTGTTGCAACGAGAGTACGCTTTTGGAGCCAAGTGAGAAGCTTGCAACAAGAAGAACAATGGTGTAGAAGCAAGAATGAAGTGAGAATGAGAGAGTGAAGTGCTAGAATGTGAGAGAGTCCATGAAAGAAAGAAAGAAAGAATGAGAATCAATTGAGTTTAAATTGGAAAAATAGAGGCAAGAGGCCAATTTTTGTCGGTCAAGGGAGCCAAAGGATGCTACCTTTTGCAACCAATGGAAAACATAATTATTTTGTAGATCCCAGGGGCAGGAATCCTGTCAGGACAGTAGTGCACCATGTAGATGTTTGTGTGACGCATGCGTGTCCTTGACGAAAATCCCCCCACCGACACAAAATGATGTGGCTAGGTGGAAAGGACAAGGTGGGGGAAATGGAATTTGCATCATCAAGTTATATTTTCTAAGGTAGGGGTAAATAAATGGGGAATTTTCCTAGGGTGAAAATTCGTGCCATTACAATTTTATTGATGTTATATACATCATTTCCTTAGGAAAATATTCCCCAGCCAAAATTTGGTGTCCCGCTACTTTTTAAAATATTTGGTTAAAATTATACAACACCTTTCTCAGCAAAGTCCATAGTCATAAATTCAACCCTAATCCTTGGACATAACTACACATAATGAAAATATATAATATTTTGATATTGAGGTAGAACATAGAAAAAGATATCATTTTTTGTTAGAATTTGATAAAAAAAAATGATAAATATAAAAAACTTTTGATAAGAGAAATAAGGTATAAAATTACAAATGCATAAAAAAAGTTGCACATTAGAGTTCCTAAGAGATGTGAAAATGCCAAGAAGACACATCTACATTACGAACTCATAAATAGAAGCTATTGAATTAATTTATAAAGAAAAAAGAGCTACAATAAATAGCCTTATAGTTTCCAAATCTAATGAGGATGAGGATAAGGTATAAAACCAAAAAATAAGAGATTTCTAAGTTTCTAAATTTGTGAGGATAAAGAGAAAAATGTAGAATCCCATGAAAGAAGGAGAATGTGTGCAATGCCTTATCCTATCCTCCTAAATGAACTCAATTAATGTTTGTAATATCATACTTATGATAACATATACAAATTATATAAGAATATTACACTAACACTTTTCAAAGCTTGAGGCACATAAGATTCAAAGCCACATCAAACTTTGGTCGTGGAGCTATGTGCAATATTTTCTATTTTTATTTCTATATTTTAATTATTACAAATAATCATAAAATATTAGCCCAAAAAGACCTATCTTCATTTGTTATGTTAATTAACATAGACTAAACTTAGGAATTTAAATTTATTTTCCTTTAGAATATGATACCTTCTATTTCTCTTTTATATGAATGTTTGAGGTTTCCAATCTTATTTAAAACATTATATTTGAATTTTGTAATTTTTTACTTTTGATAGCTTATTTCTATTTAATTTTAAATATATAGTCTTTACTATAAAATATATTATATATTTTAATAAATAAGCAATATTTTTAATTATATAATTTGTTGAAGTGTATAATAATACTTTAAGAAATACTAACAACTTGTATATTTAGTTTTTTTTGCAAAAGGCATGAAGCCTTTATAATTATATTATAAAATCTTGCATATTTAGTTAATGTTTAACATTAAAAAAAAAACTTAAGTAATCTTTGATCTAATAATAAATTTATTAGGCCAATGAAGATTTTATTGAGGATCAATTTAAATGTAGAGTGTGGAAATTTTAGCATCTACTTGAATGCAAAACCAAAATCTCATGTATTAATATTCACATATTTGAGACTAAAATACTAGATCTATTATTACCATGTTGTACACTATCATTCTTATGTTATTCAAGAGCATAAAATACCTCTACATTTGTAACTATATGATGCAAATACAAAATTTGGATTCTCTTTGCATAACTAGTTTCCTCTAAAATTACTTTAGAGAAGTTAGAGGCAATAAAATGTGTCTCCTTGAGAAAGAGGGTGTTATAATTTAATGGTGTTGATAACTAGGAGAAAATGTGGTGTTTCAATACTCCATTTTTGTTGATTTGTCTTGTTAAATAGCTTGTTTCTATTTCAATGTCATTATCAATAATTTTTGTGAAAAAAATTAAGCTCAATAAGTTACACTTCCCTTTGTTGCTTTTAAACTTGTATTACTTAGTTGATAATACTAGATTATTCTCAAAGAAAACACCTATGCATTACATTCAAAACTTGCATTGAAGAATGATATTACAATATGAAATGAGATTAGATAAAATCTTTTGCATTTCTAGATTTGTTGAAATATACATCTCATGGCATTCAAAGCAAACATACCATAAAAAGGATCATCATGCATACTAGCATTTAATTAACATAAATTAAAATAAAAATACTCATTTCTCTAGAAACATTTAAAGGCATTGAACCTAAAACACATAAATTTTATAGATCTATCCTTTCTAGCTAGTCTAACACAATAATCTTGATCCATATCTTAAGGAATAAAACTTGGCATCATTGTAATTGAAACCATTAGTCACTTTCAACCAACAAGTCTTCTACTTTGAGTTTCCAAAACTCAAAATTCATGCCATTAAATTTTTCAATCTCCATTTTTCTGAAAGTATTGGTCATTTCTCTTATCCTAGAAAATGATTTAGCTTATACAAACTATTCTCACTAGTGACCAAGATTATTAAAAGGCTAAAAATTAACCTTCCTCTTATATAGTAAGTAGGCTAAAGCCAACTCTAATACCAAATGAAAGAAATTTGACACAAATGCACCAAACCCTCAAACAAAAATTTGATACTAATTGTAGGAAATAACAAATTAATATAACAAAAGAATACTTACATAACAAAATAGAAATGAAGTATTCTAGCAAAGAGCTAAATGCACAACACATAATTTATCCTAGCTCAAAATTCCAACAACCAATAGGACCACTCTTTATGTGTTCACAATAATAAAAAGATTACAATGCAATGAGAAAATTCACTTATGCTACCAAGGAGATATTCAACTCATGACATTAACCCATCCCAAGCACTATAATTATAGACAAGGATCAACTTACTAAGTTTTCTAATCAATGCACCCAAGTGAAATTTTCAAGGTGGACACTCAAGTTTGACTATATAGATCTAAGAGTCATTGTACAACCTCCAAGGAAAAACCATTATAATTCTTAATTTATTTTTTGTGTTCAAGATGATGTATCTTCATGTGACACCCTACATGCATTAAATTTAGTTTTACAATGTTACATACAACAACTTCATAGGAAAATATTGCTCCCAAAGTGTGGAGTCCTGCTACTTCATAAAATATTGAATATTTTATGTAATGTGTACAACACTTTTCACAACAAAGAACAAGTCCAAAATTGCAAATTGAACCTTAATCCCTAGGCTCAACCTTATAGAGTGAAAAATCATTTTGATTGTAAGGCTAAAACATAGATAGAGATAGATCGTGTTTCAAATTTGAAGGCATATTAGGTTCAAAACTATATTAGACTTTGTTCATTCTTCGATTATAAAGCTACATGCAATTATTTTTTATTTGTATTTCTACATTCTAATTATTAAAAAGAATCATAAGATATTAATCCACAAATATCTATATTCATTTGTTAGTAAAGGGTAGTTTATGCTTATGTGCATGCACACATTATTGGATTAGCCTAAACTACACATATGAAAAGTTTATTTTCCTTTACAATACATACCCGTCATTTTCATTCTTATAATATTGTTTGAGGTGTACACTAGTATTGAAAACATTCTATTTGACTTTTATAGAATTATTTAACATCTACAATCTTATTTATTTTTAATTTTAAACAATATTTTTATTGTAAAACATATTATGCTTTTCAATATAAAATTATCATTTAATTAAGTAATTTGTTAAATTTTATAATAATGTATTTAAAAATATTAACAACCTATAATTTAGTTAATTTATAGAATTAAAAACATATCAAACGTTAAGTGGTCTTTTATCTAAAAGTAAAGTTGTTAGGCTCACAAAGATTTTACTAAGGATCAATTTCATCGACCAATCCTCTCCTAGTCATTATGAAGTGTGAAGTGTGGTGATTTTAGCAGATCTCTAAATGAGAAACCAAAAAAATTCATGACTGATCATCCCATATTTGAGACTCAAATATTAGATCTCATATTAACGAGTACCACACAATCATTCTTATGTCATTTGAGCATGGGAAGATCTCTACATTTGTAACTATACTACACAAATAACTTCCTCTAAAATTACTTTAGAGCAATGAGATGTGTCTCATTGAATTTGTGAAAGAGGTTGTTAAATAATTTAATGATGTGGATATACTAGGAGAAGATGCGGTATCTCGATACTTCATTTTAATTGACCTAGCTTGTTGAGTAGATGGCTTCATTTTCAATGCCATTAACCAATTCTTTATAGAAATTTTTTTACCCTTAGCAAACACTTCTCTATGTGGCTTTTCAACTTTTAACACTAAGCTAATAATACTCATTTTTCTTAAGGAAAACTCCTATTTCTACCATCAAAAATTGCATTAGATACTAATATTGTAGAAAGTGAAACACAATTAAATCTTTTTCATCTTCAGATTTGTTAAAATATTCTTTTAGCAACACTCAAAGCAAACATACCATTAAGAAACTTATCATACCAACTACCATTCAATTACCACAAATTAAAGAGACTACAAATATTTGTATCGCACTCTATATCTTGAATTATGTTAAGACCAAAACTTCTCATACCTACTTCATTTGCAATCTACACATGACCTCTTAAACCTATTGGCATACCCATTAGTTGTGTATATTGAGTAGATGGCTTCCCTTTTGATGCCATTATCAATGCTTTTATAACACTATGTCTAACTATAGCAAACACTTCTCTATATGACATTTGGACTTTTAGTTCACTAAACTAATAATACTCATTTTTCTTGTGGAAAACTTCTATTTCTATCATTCAAAACTTGCATTAAAGAACGATATTATCGAAAATGAAACACATATTTTTTATCTTCAGATTTGTTGAAATATACTTTCTACGACACTCAAAACACACTAATTGTGTATATTGAATATCCTTCCCAAAAAAAATTAACAAATGGAACTTAATAGTGATATCCCACTTTGGACCTTTTCAAGAGCTTCATGGATGCATTTCCATGTTAAGCCTTTTTTAACGTTAAAGGTCAATGAAAACTAAATCCAACAACCCCTTTTTCCTACCCTAATATTAAACAACAGCTCATATCATAAAAATATGAGATGGTAGGGTCATTACTTCGTGCCGAAGCTACCCCCACATAAACTCTCTCCATCCCCCAACAACGGGTGCTTTATTTCTGTACGCATATGTTTATCCATCTAATCCGCTGGCATTCTCCACTGATTGAAGAGAAAGCACCTACCATTCTCTCTCCACTTTCTTATCTCAATGCCTGCCATGAATGTTAGGTTTGAGACCACCTTCCTAAGAATGGTAGTTCAGTTTGACTTCCAAGCAGGGACCCGGCAATTCAATCTAACTAATGCAATGCATTATATTAACGAGACTGAAGGTTTACTAACAACTAGAAGCCACTGTCCAATTCTACCCAGTTATTTGTGATGGGTTATAGTTGGTTGTGGACATTGGTGTCGTTACTAGTGGCTCTGTTCACTGTATGTTCATCTATCAATACAGGGAGCTTCTCAATCGTGGGATATGAGCCCGATGATCTGCATTCAGAGGACGCTTTGTTGAGATTGTTTGAAACATGGCGTAGCAGGCATGGGAAACTCTATAACAGTTTAGAGGAAAAAGCCAAGAGGTTGAAGATCTTCAAGAGGAATCTAGAGTATATAGAACTTCATAACAGAAATAGAAGTTCTGGGCATTGGCTGGGGCTCAATAAATTTGCAGATTGGAGTAACGAGGAATTCAAGGCTACTTATTCCAAGAGGATTAATAATCCCAAAAGACCATTGGCAACTGCAGCGGCGAAGAAAAAGGCTGAATCGTGTGAAGCCCCTTCATCTCTTGATTGGAGGAAAAAGGGTGCTGTCACTGGAATCAAGAATCAAGGAGACTGTGGTCAGTATTTCAATCTTTTAAGCTTTTCTCATTCCTTAGTGCAGGATTTAGGTGCCCCCATGCTTGAAGCACAGTTGGGGCAGAGTAATACCAGAGATTATTACTGGTAAGAAATGATTATAAAAGTCCCTCTAAAGTCACTGTCATAGACTAAATGTACGGGATACGTGAATGCGGTTAAAAATGTTTGCCGTAATGGTCTTATTTTCTAGACTAAATATCTATTTATAGTCCAATACGTTGTGATACTTGAGTTGACCGTTGACTATCTGGTATAGAAACATTTCTTTGCTAGCATTTTACTTTTTACTGTAGATATGGGATTTTCAAACTTGATTCTTCTGAGCATAGAAAAAGGGGATAAATTCTAGAAGTAAACGTTAAAAGGTTTTTTTCAATTGTGGCAGGAAGTTGTTGGTCCTTCTCAACAACAGGAGCAATCGAAGGAATAAATGAAATAACTACTGGTGATCTCATAAGCTTATCGGAGCAGGAGTTGGTGAGCTGTGATTCAACCAACGATGGGTGTGAGGGAGGGTATATGGACTATGCGTTTGAGTGGGTTATACAAAATGGAGGTATTGACACAGAGGCAGATTACCCTTATACCGGCACCGATAGCACTTGCGTCACGTCCGAGGTATTTTATTATATGCAAATGGGTGCAAACTGTAAGCATTGAATTTAAAAAATATTTTAAAAGATTATTTTATATTTAATTTGATTTTTTATATGTACGTGTACTTTTGAGGGTTGAGATTAAACATTAATTAATATATAGTTATATCTATTTTTTTTCAATTCATTAGAATGGATTGCCAAAAATTATGTCAATTAAAAATTATCTAAAGTATGGTTAGCAAAATATATGAGATTGGAGGGATTAGCCTTAGTATTATTTTAAATATATTTGACATTTGAATAGAAGAAAAACACTTATAGAAGCACTAATTGCTATTACTAGAGTTAATGTCTTGTACTTATATTAGCCCCTCTTTTTTCTCTTTGACCTTGCCTTGAGTGACAACATTTGATAGAAGAAAAGAAATGGCATTTTCCATGTTTCTAGTGTCCTCTCTCTAGGTGTCTTACCTTATTCACAATTCCAATTAAATTCAACAAAGAACTAGCGATAAGGTCATTCCTGATTGCCAAAAGCACATCATTGACTTTTGCTAAGGAGGCAAGTAGATCCCAGGAGAATAGTCCCCCTACAACTATTGCTCCTCCTTTAGCATCATATAGTTCAAGTGCATCTGTCAACTTTGACTCCATAAAATAAATGTCTTTGATATATGCCTCTACAATAGCTTGCACCATTTTCTCTTCCCTTAGAATATCCACAATGTTTGAGAGGAAAATCAAAGCTACTATACTATTCAAGGTCATTGGGGAAATTCTTGAAGTAGCATTGGGCATATCACCCTTTCGATGGTGCTCTCAATAAGAAGGGAGCCAATGATGACAACCCCCTTGAGATGCTTCAAATTGAACCTAGCAATGTTTGTTACCTCCCGTTTGCCAAGCAAAGGTATACCCTTTCATGAGTGAAGACAACTACTATTTGGATTTGTAATACCATTGCCACCATAATTGGTATAAATCTTAGCTTTGCATGTTCATCACAGAGTCTAGTTGTCCTAACCAACTCCTCCACACAATATCTAAGCATGAAGGATGACATCATGACCTAGTCAATATTTAATTTGATTTATTAATATTATATTTGTCACTTAAGTTGTGTATTTATATAATGTGTAGTAGATGTATGATAGCTTTCGGTCTTAATTATTTATATTTTACAATCAATGTTTCAAATCACATTCAATTATCCATCATCAAGAAAAAGAAAATATACACAATTAAAATCAAAAGTTATCATACATCTACTTCATGGATTATGAAAAACTCATATCAACAATAATATTAATGATAATGTTTATAAATGCTTAATTTTCCATATCACACCTTTAAAAAATCTTTATCAAAACATTTAAATTAAAACAGTATACAATTTAATCCAAATATACTTACATTAAACACTTATTGAAGTCCAGTTGTAATTACTCTTGCTGTATGTTATTTCTAAAACCTGTATGAAAACGATATCAATTAATTTGGCATTGCAAATTAATAAGCTCAAAGAAGAAAACTTATGTTTATTTTCATTATATTTTTTAACAGGAAGAAACGAAAATAGTGACAATAGACGGCTACACCGACGTGGCAGAATCCGATGCTGCACTATTCTGTGCCGTCGTTCAGCAGCCAGTCAGCGTGGGCATGGACGGTTCGGCCTGGGACTTTCAGCTCTACACGGGGGTACATCTTCCTTCCTTCTATAACAGATACACAATGAATATATACAAAACCTTAAAAACATGCCAAATACACATTGAGTATATGAAACCCGTTGGAGATACACAATGAATATATGCAAAACCTAGCAAACATAAAAAAATATATGTAAAACCATTTGAGTTGAAACAGGGGATATACGCCGGAGACTGCTCGAGCGACCCGGACGACATCGACCACGCAGTGCTCATTGTGGGGTATTCATCCGAAGGGGACGAGAACTACTGGATCGTGAAGAATTCATGGGGAACAGACTGGGGAGTAGAGGGATATTTCTACCTCTTAAGAAACACAGAGTTACCCTATGGCGAATGCGCTGTGAACGCCATGGCCTCGTATCCCACCAAGGAGGGAACTTCGCCCAGTCCCCAACCATCTCCTGCCGTTACGCCGCCTCCGCCGCCTCCTCCTCCTCCCCCTCCGCCTCCACCGCCGAGCCCTGGGCCAGTGCAGTGCGGCGACTATTCGTACTGTTCCTCTGACGAGACCTGCTGCTGTATTTTTGAGCTGCTAGACTATTGTCTGCTTTATGGATGCTGCGAGCTGGAGAATGCCGTGTGCTGCACAGGCACCATCTATTGCTGTCCTTCCGATTATCCTATCTGTGACGTTGATGAAGGCCTGTGCCTCCAGGTACTCATCCTCACATCTCTTAAACTGGGTTTTATTTGTTTTATCAAAATTTCATTGGGTAATTTCATTTTGTTCGCCAGGGCGTTGGAGATTCTCTGGGTGTGGAGATGAAGAAACGGAAGCGTGCTCATTACAAGCTGCCGTGGGAAAGAAGAGAGTTTGTAGAAGCTAAGGAGAAAAGTGCCCCTTCTTTGAAATGGCGCCGCACTGCAGTTCAGTAGAAACTGAAAGCGAAAGGATTGGATTGGGTGCAGATTGCACTTCATTTATTTTCCCTGGGCTTTAGGGTTCGAAATATTTTGAAACGTTTTTCCATTATTTATAAGTAAAAGATTTTCTGTGTATGTTTTTTGGACTCATCCCTGGTTTTGTGGAGGTTGCAAAGCTTGGAAAAAATCCGCCCTATTTTCGAATTGAAGGAATTTAAAATCCGCCCTGTATTGTCACAGGAATGCAGTTTTAAAGGTTAGCTTATGATTTTTCCAAACGGATGCCTCACCAGATAGTTTGTGTGGCGATTTTTCCTATTATGAAGTGTAATTTGAAACATTTTTCAAGAATTAAAAAATATTATATATCTTATAAGTTTATAATTTTAATTTTTTTTTTATTAAATAAATAATATTAAATTTAAATTGTTGAAACAATAAATCAAATGGACACTGTATTATTTGGTTTCTAAATGATTTATTATTAAAAATTTATGTATCTACATTATGATAGAAATTATAAATTCATATTTCTATGTAATTATGATTGAAATTGTGAGTGAAATTACTAAACCTTAAGTCAAAAATATCATTCTCACAATTAACTTGTTAGGAGATTAGTTGGGTTCCTCTCAAGTTATACACTCAAACATATGGAAAAAAAATCTC
This sequence comes from Sequoia sempervirens, assembly GCA_007258455.2. Classification (NCBI taxonomy): domain Eukaryota; kingdom Viridiplantae; phylum Streptophyta; class Pinopsida; order Cupressales; family Cupressaceae; genus Sequoia; species Sequoia sempervirens. The sequence continues at coordinate 5,521,438 of VDFB02193867.1, read as the reverse complement.
GAAAGTTTGAATATGAAGTGAATGATTTGAATTAAATTAATTATATTAGGCTTCCATAATCTATAATGTTGTTTGTTGCTAATTTTGGATTTGATTGAGTTTTTTTGCACCAATGTTTCATATCACACTTCATGTTCTATCATGAGGATGATAGAGAGCTAGAAGAGAAAACATGAGTAATTTATGAGGCAATATACAAGTTAATATATTATTTAAAGAATTTAATTATATTAAATGAGTAATAATTAAAGAAAATTTAAATAATATTAAAATTAAAAATGGATGAATACATAAATACTATTATTTCAATTAAGAATTTATGTAAAATGAGTATATTTGTAGTAGAGGTTTATGCTTTCTATGATCATTATATATTTTGAATTCAACTAGTAGTATATAACTTCACAATATAAGAAATAAAAACTTACTAATGATGTAGGAACATCTTACAAACTTGAGCAATCAACATCAATCAAAAATATTATTTGTTTTCTTTTGTATGTTTGGCTTAAGAACACTTTGGAAATTCAAATATTTAAATTTGAAATACCCTCCCTCTAAAGTTGGTTCTCTAGTTACATGGAAGAGACACCCTGCCACATAAGATGTTGACCTACAATGCAACCACTTGGAATAGGGAATTTGCTTGAGTTAACCTTAATGGTAGCTGAAAATTATATTGTGACATTCTTGTTTTCATGATTGAATCCCAATAGGTGTGCCCATATGCATGAGGATTTCCAACTAAAGAGATTATTACATATTAGGTGTGTTTCAATCTTATGTGATTAATTACTAGATTGTGCAAGTTATGATTGAAATTTCTCATGTCTCCTTGACTCATCTTGAAGGATGTCACATTCATGATGTAATAGTTCGAGTTCTACTCCTAATTGATCTTGTGCAATTGGATTTGGGTGCCACATTCCAGTTGCATTGCTAAATCTTCTCCTATGATATCTCTCTTTCTTAGAAGCTTCAAATTGGAGATCTTCTCATTTAGGGGTAGTTAGGGCCTAAATTTGAAGTTGACCTTCCTTGTCAAGCAATTTTTATAATAGTTATCCATTTGAAGTTGCTCTTTAAACACTAAGATGTATCTTTTTAAATAATATTATATATAAACAAGATATATCAAAAATAATTCTATATAAATTTTGATGGTTTGTCCAAAATACACCCTTTTATATGATACCTTTCTAAAATTTTGATTGTATTTTAAGGCAAAGTGCTAAAATATAGCTATATGATTATGAGACCCTATTTTCGTGATCCTATTGATTCTATGTATCTTTGATGTTTCTTGTCCAATATTTCTTGTGCTTATATGTTGGACATTATACATGAGTGTTATGAGTGATGGTTGTTCCTATACATCAATTATGTTCATATGCTTGGTTGTTATTGGATATGGTTAACTAACTAATTTTATCTAACTAATGGTTGTTGTGTTTTCCTTGTGATAACCAAATGAGCTCTTTTCATTAATTATGTAAGTATGTGTTGATCAAGATGTTCATTTATGATGGGTTATTGGTTATATGTTGATTTATTGCTAGTGGTAGTGTTATAATGTTTATCAAATAGATTACATTATGTTGATAAGGGTTGTTGAGATGATGGATTTTATAATTATTAAATAAAATTATTATTATTAGATGATTATATGATGTGGAAGTGCAAATACGTGTTATTGTGGAGATGAGATTTGATATGTTAATGTTACTTGTGATGATTATTGATTTAAATCATTTCTATGTGATTTCCTAGATGATTATTTTAGATAAAATAAAATAAAATAAATATTTGTTTTCAAAGTGTTAATTTAATAGTTGTTCTGGCTATTATTATTTATATGATATACTAACACCTTTTGTGAAGTGAGCAAGTGAATTTTACCAATGGTGGTTGGAGTCACATAACTACTTTTGTATTATTTCCAGTGTAATACCTGACCTTGTCTCATATGGAGTACTAATGTCTTATGGTTCATAGTGTGAAATATTATGTTGTAGTTATGCAAATTTTGTATAAAAGTGAGTTTATTTATTTATCTTTTGATTTTTTAAGTGTGTTTTATTTTTTGTGATATTTAAGTACATTTATAAGATTTGGATTTCATTTTTATGGTTTAAAAATGTTCCTAGGTGTAGGACCTATAGGGTAGGGGTTAAATTTTATTATAAAACACCTTAAATGGAGTTTAGAACTCACTCTAACTACCCACTTTTGAAAAGTGACGAAAAATAGAGTTGGTTGGGTAGTTTAAGTGGTTAAAGAAAGGTAGTTTCTTTTCTCCTCCTATTTATTCTTTCTCCTTGAGTGGAGAAGGGTTTTTTTCATTTGGAACTATTCTTAAGTTCTTTAGTTTTTTTCATTTGGTAGAGACAAATGCTAGTTGGAGGAAGGAAGAGAAGAAGGGTAGAGGAAGGAAAGATGTAAGAGAGGATTTGGAGAGTCATCTACAACTTGGATAACAATTCTTATGATAGGATCTAAACTTTTTGTTAGATATTGATTTTGATGTGTAAAAGAATGTTTGGATGTTTTCCTATGTGAAATTTATGTGAAATTAGATGGTGAGTCCTTATGTCTTTTGTTGGGAATTATGTGTGAGTTTATTCTTGGGTATGAGTACCCACCTTGTCTAAATTAGAACATAAATAACCATATATGAGTTTTAGGTGAAGGAATAATAGGATGTGAATGAAAGTGTTGTAATATTCAAAGTTATGTAAAGTGAATGTAATATGGAGTATATTTTTTGAGGAATCTATGTGTGTTGTATGCTAATTGGAAGAGCTATGTGACCCTAGCTCGGGGGTAGGTTGAGTTTCAACCCTATGGTTGGGTGGACAACCCATTGGCCAAGATTGTTGTTTCTTTGTTGATCTTCCTCTTTCAGGTACATGTGTTAAATAAGGAAGATTAGCTTGGGACTTTCAACCTGTGGAGCCTCTCTAATGTCTAATTAACTTGGTGCTACTAGATATACCAACAACTTAGAGGAACTGAGAAGTTTATCTTTCACAAGAGGGTTGCATTTAATTATCAACCATGGAGTCATAAACTTTAGACAATGTTAGCAAAATATAAGCGTTCACAAATTCTAGACACATCCTACATCAATGGAGTATAGGTAAATACACATATACAAAAAATGATAAAAACTGGAAAGTGAAGTAAATTGCTAATTCACAAAATAGGGGAAATGAATATAAACTGCTACCTTATGCTACAGGTAACTAATGCTTAAGACTATATCTGTCAACTATTAAAACTACAGTGCCCTAACCTAGCTAATTCTTTTGGATCATGAAACCAAGTTACATGAAGCTACAGAATTCAATTCATAAATTACAACATATGCATATAACTAGAAACTACTAATTGAATTCAACAATGCATTATCCAATCTAACTAGCAGTACCTTAAGTGGCCCTTGCTTGAATTGTTACTTCCACAAAAGTTGTAAAAAACTCACTTACTCAAAAAATCATGATATCAAACCAATTTCTTTTATTGCATTCTAACACTGAACTCTTACATAAAATCTAACAAGAATATATTGAAGATCTTTTATTTAATAGCATACATTCTATTACTGCAATTACTAAGTAATAATGGAAAACAAATAAATAGCTAACTAGCAACTATCAACTAGATTTCCTCCTCAACAGAAGATCCCGCTATATAGGGTCTCCAAGGAGTTTCATTATTCATGGACTGAAAACACTCATGAAGCAATTGTCAACTCTCCCTCAAAGATAGGAAGAGGACTTAGTCTAAAACAAAAAACAATGATTATATAAAGCAAGAGTATAGAAACCAAATTTGAATTATATGCCCAACAATTCAACTGCTTTTAACAAAGATGTGTTCCTAAGAACAACCTTGTCATAAATTAGTCCTGCTGAGAGTAGACTCCTCCTAGTTGTCTTATTTAGTGAGCAAGAGTGTTATGCGGTGACTCACAACTGATCAATAAATGATCACCTTTGCTTCCTTATGAAAGAGTCGCGCCTTGGCCATTTGACTTCTTCTCTACAACCATCGGAAATCCTTATGTTGCGGGCTGAAAAACCTATTACCGCAAGTTAACAATCATTGCTGCAAGGTGTTAATCTTATTCCTAAGGCATCCACACTATTAACAATCATAAATTAAACATAGAATCATACTAAATTTCATAGACATCCATGCATTCATACAGACATATATCAACATAACATATTTCCATTTCCACATACTTAAAACTGCTTAAAAGTATATAAGGCATATAAAGGGTATGTAAGGTCTTGGTAATGTCTTTGAAACTTAGCAAAATAAAGGATAAAAACATAAAATAGTAAAAGAAAAACTAGCCAATGATTGATCCCATTATTCCCCCCAACTAAAGCTATTGCTTGTCCTCAAGTAGTTTTAAGGTTGAAGGTTGTACTACAAGGCCATTTCTCTTAAATCCACCACACAATCTACTCCTTTACCCTACTTCAAGTAGTAACCTTGTTGATATGAGAGCTTTTCCAATCTTTTGTCTTCTATCGTTGCCTCTTCCTCTTGTTTCCTCCTCGTCCAGTGTGGTATGGGGAACAGAGGATAAGATGATGGAAGGTGAGTGGGAACCAAGAAACTCCATTCCTGAGAGCAATTGAAATGTATTTGTGTGACCTACGAATCATTGTTGTATAATTGTAAATAGAACGTGGCTCCTTCTTCTTTAGTTCTAGCATGAGCTTGTTTCATCTTCCTTGGGTAATGTTAAAAGCTTTTGTGATGGTACATGTTGCTAGTCCCTTCATTCTCTTATAATCCTTTTCTCTACAATCCATAATCTTTTCTTTCACTCCCTAGTGTTATATAAGTTCTAACCACTGGTCTACTACTGCATTAGGGTCTATTATCTCCTCCCTTAACTATAGAGGAAGTGATTTCTCTCTCATGATATTCTTGTAGCAACTTCCACCTTTGATGTTCATTTTTGGCATAAGAAGTTAAGGCCTTAATCTGGAGATCTCCCACAAACATTAGTGAGTTCCATGTAGTATCATATGAAAGAACAAAAGCGTGCAAATAGAACTCACACAATTGATCATGAAAATAAGATGAATATAACATGATACAATACAATAAGATGACCTTGCTATATATGCAAGCATGAAAATCTAAGTTATCTAAGATCATGACAAGTGTCTAAATCCTATGAAATGAGACAATAAATAAGTGGCCTAAGCGAGATTAAATAACTAGGTGTGAATACATTCTAAATTCAAACTAACTAGATAATATACTATTCACATTAACATCCCCCATCAAGTGCAACTTTGGGAGAATGCTAAACCATGCAAATATACAAGGATGGGTCCTAGCTACAAGAATGATGAGGTGCCCATGTCTCACAAATAGAATAACGAAGGAAAAATGTAAGAAAAAACCCCTCGAAAAGAGAAAAAAAATGAAAAGAAAAAATGTAAAAAGTGAAGAAAGGAAAGATTCAAAAAGATCCCTCAAAGACTAATTCCATCACCAAGATACAATATATGTTCTCTCCATAGGAGGGAAAACATGAGAAGAACTAAAAATCCTTGAAAATTTTTCTTCGAAAGAGTAGAAACATGAGAATGAACATGAGAATGAACATGAACTCTATTGAAGCATGAAGAAGTTGCAAACAATTACTAAAAAATAGCTACTATAGTGTTAAAATTGAAAAACATCAGGTCTAATATCAAGATGAAGACCATTATAAAAAAGATAACTCTCCATAGGTGACCCCAATGACACTTCTCAAACAATGCATAGATGGGAAACAAGGCAACAATTTGATAGTCAAAAAAATAAATTGCACATCAATCTACATGAATAACCTAACAATACTACTCAACCAATACACAAGTGGTGTATTTAAACCAATATACTAAAACAAAGTAATAATATGGAGAAAAAATGCAGGTGTCAATAGTCTCAAGAATATTAATCAATTGAAGATTGAAGGTTGTTTCCATAAATATAAATGCAAGAGTGTAACGCCCCACCATATGGTAAAATAAAATGTAAAGAACATAAAGATAAGTGAACTTTTTTTTTTATATAACATTCAAGACGCTTTTATCATGACAACTTAAGGTGTCATTACTTTAATAAACAAACATCTTTATTTTTCAAAGTACACAAGTACAATCTGAAACATGAACAAACCATAATTCAATACTCATTGAAAGCTCATAACAATTCAATGATATTGAGATAAGTTACAAAGATGAGATTTCTCTAATCTTGATACAATAAGCATAGATACAAAAGTTCCCTCATGCAAGAGGTAGATATACAAGAAATGTAGTAATCTCCCAACATAAAAGGTCAAGTCTACGATCATGCCGCAATCCTTCACCTTTAAGAGAATGGATCAGGACCCTGCAACATACCTCGTGCAACCTGCATAAAGGCTAAAGAAGGTGATAGCACGGTTTCCTCCCAACCACGTGGAACCAAAAAGGTCCACTCCCTCCGTGCTAGGAGATACTGACAGGTCTACTAGTATACAAACATGAACGCAGAACTAAACATGAACTGGGTTAACATCCATTGTCACAACATTACGAGAACAAAGCAAAACAATTAAACTCGCAGTAACAAAGAAATACAACAAATAACTCACAACAGTATAACACAGTCATGTAACAGGCTAGAGTGTCATCACAGTGTCAGGTTAGGTTACCCTGGAGAATCTTCCTAGACTACCGGCCCTCTTACAGAGTTACCCTGGCAGCCTCTAACGATTTCCGGCCCCTAAACTGACAAAAGTGGAATCATACCTTCTTTCACGATGACAAGAAAGATGATAATGCCATTCCAGGCCTTCTCAACCCTATCCTAATCTGAACGAGCATTAAGATTCCAGGGGAGGTAAATTAATATCTGAATTAAAATTTCATACTACCCAAACCCCTAGTAGAATTTGATAGGTTTTCACTGAGTTAACCAAACTTAGGTTAGGTTACCCTGGCAACCGCTTAGGGTTCCGGCCCCTAACGTAAGCCACTCTTCCTAAAGACATGACTCAAAATCAGGTACATAGCTCTCAAGAACTAGGAACAAAATTGTGAAAGAACTCATTCTCAACATGACCCAGTTCAAATAATCTCATGACGTCATAAAGGAAACAATTACATCATGCTATGATTCATTTCTAATACCACACCAATATGATAAACAACGAGCAAAGTTAATCTCATGATAGTGATATCAAAAGAAAATCTCATCCCTCATAACTAATCAACCTTTCCATGAGTATTCTAATTCCTATAAGCTTAACAACCCTTAAGTCATAAAAACATGGACTATATTCTATTCAAATATAATTCAAAAGTAAAATTAATTCATTCCATTGAGAAACATGACCCTATTCAATTTTAGTTTATAGATATATCCCCCATCAAAGATTTTAATAAGCATAAGGAAGAAATAGAATATACATTGGTACAATAAAAACCTTTATTCAACTAACTCAATCTGTATTTATTCAACTAATTCAATCTATATTCTTTCTTCTCAAATGAACATAAATTTCATAAATATTTATGCTTTAACAATTTCTTTCAATAAACAACCGAAACAACACTTATGGGTACTATCATAAGTGAATGACAGAACAACAGTCCACACATGTTTGTTACTTTACTCAGGACTACAAAGTTCAGAGTACATCAGGATAACGTTGTCAAGGGTTATAAAAATCTGAAGAAGACTGTTTTAACATAAACAACCTATCTAATCTTGTGAATATCCCTGAATAGTATACAAGTTAAACACATTCCTCGCATCTCCCTAATTAAATCAGCGAATTGCATGGTTCAAGGAAGTACCAAATCAAACAGATTAACAAGAAAGTTCAGTCACACAACTGGTCAGTGTCCACGCAAGACAAGAGTATAAAGGTGTGTCGAACTAAAGTGGAGATTAGCTCCAAAGAATACACTGATGTTGCATACTCATTAAATGACGATGATAAAGACGAGGAAGTGAAACAAAAAACCAAGGCTGAGGTAAAAGGAGGAGAATTCAGGCATCTCCGAGGGAACCCTACAAAATGTGGATGATATCCCGATTTCTAGAGAGCTCATGATTCAAGTTGATACGAAGAATGATGTTGTTCAGGTACCCATATATGGCATCATGATTCCATTTCATGTAGCCACCGTCAAGAGTGTTTCAAGCCAACAAGATGGAGGGAATTCTTATATAAGGAAAATTTTCAATGTTCCAGGTACCGACTTTAATGCCAACAATGAATTTCCCTAGCAGTATTTATGTTAAGGAAATTTCCTTTAGATCAAGGATTCGAAGCACATCAACCATGTGGTACAAATGATTTAATCCCACCGTCGATCTGTGGCAATGTAAGAGTCGGAAAAGGCAGAGAGAGCTACACTGGTGACTCAGGAGAAACTTCAGCTTTCAAAACAAAGCCAATTAGGCTGGCAGACTTGTTCTCTCTATAAACAGGGGCGGTGGCCTGAGAGTGGCTAGATAGAATGAAATAATTATAAATAAGAAATTTCATTGTTTTCAAGAAACCTTAAACGTAAAGAGTGAGAGAGAGAGTGTATAAGAACAACTTTAGATTTCAAGACGGTTAAAAGAAGTCCACAGATCAAGTCGACCTCTTCACCACTTAATAAACTGTTTGGCACAGATTGCTGTATAAGGTAGACGACAGTATCTTTCTTAAACGAAACATCCGGCAGGGTCTCCAACTAAAATAGCTAAAACCTGAATGCGTATAGTTCATAAATATAACCAACTATGTCCTGACTCGGCCGACTAAGGAACAGTTGATGGACGTATATATCTAAATGACCTTACAAACATACTCTGTTTAATGATCTCCAGTTTTAGCTTGCTCAAGAAAACGTTTTCATTTCAAGCATGACGGTGAGAAATACGTAGGAAAATAAGAGTAGTTTTCTTTTTCTTTTTTTTTTATGATTACAAGTTTAACAGGGAAAGTTCATAGATCAATACCTGAAAGAGGTCACTGGAATATGGATTTCTGCGTGGGAGTTAACTTACAGCCCGATTCCAGATCAGAATTTCCTGTATTCAAGCAGTTTCCTTCTTTCCAGAATGCTGCGCTCCCTTTTCCTCCAAGTTTTTCCAAAACAAAACTGTCGTTTATTTTTCTTTTTTCTTTCTTTCTTTCTGTTTCTTCTGTAAGAGTTCAAAATTCTTCCACCCACTTGCCAGGCTCCGTCCCTCTCAAACTACATGCCTTTTTCCTTCTTAAACAAGATCCTCTTTTTTCTGTTGTTTTCACTGTCAGTTATCATTATTCTAGTAAAAACGTCCTCATTCAACTAGTTACGTCCCTCTTTACTTGTACAAAAGACGTGCAATCTCTTCTCAGCCGGTTGGAACTGATAACAAAAACCATAAAACATGGGGTCGTCATTTACTTTTTCAAGCCTCGGTGTCCACTTCCCCTACTATCGCGGAGTACTATGAGTTCCAGGTCAGACAGCAGTTAGGGTTCAACAGATACCCCCGATTCATCTCAAGATAGTTATCATTATCTATAATGAACAACTCAATAACAGCAGATTACTGCGCCTAACCTATAGTATACTAAATTCACGTGATTACATATGACAAAAGATTTGGAAAGAGGCATACAATACGCTTCATTCTCACAGCAGCTTTCTCTGTCTACATTAATAGCATTTGAACTATTCAAAACTTTTTTAAAAGGATTACAACCAGTGAAGACAATAAACTAAGGCACAACCAATAATAAGTTCAATGTTCCCGTAAGAAAGCATTCTCTGGAGTCTGGGGCTTGGCTTACGTCACTTACATCCCTGCAGCTTGGAGCTTGACTTGTTTTCAGAACTGGACAATCAACTCCACTTAGCGGACGAAAAGTTAAAAAGATGCCCAAGGTAAGTAACGCTAAAACCCACAACAGAGACGGAAGGTGAGATGTCATTTCATTCATTAAGCAGACTGTAGGAAAACATGATCCGATTTTACTTGGATTTAAGGATATTGTTATGGAGTTCCCTTGATGTTGCCACGAGAAAAGAAAAATAGTAGCTGGAACCTAATAAAAGAGTTGAAGCAATTCTGCCATTAAACAATAGAACCCCAAACAACCGTTTCTCAACTTTCAAGTCACGTGCTAGGGTAGAAAAGTCCAATTTACAAGTAGAGTGCACTACTCTACAAAGACATAATAAATCAGTCTCACCCATCCAATGGAACAACATGATCAATCAATCTGTTGCTACACCATTTACACAACCCTTGACGAATAAATAACAATATATGACTAATGAATCTGCCATGCATCAATATTCACAACAAGGGATATTCCAATATGGTTAAAATAAAGCATTGTAAGCCTAAACTATAACTCATAAACATATTGCAAATGATCACAGTCGTTATCTTTAAGAATAACATTTAACTAATGTTAAGCACATTTTTAAATCATGCACAAGATTGAGACGTCTTGTCATTTTATGGAAAGGATAATATGTGTAAGTCACACCATGCACAAGATACATAAATTATTATGAGTTGGTTAAAACATTAATAAACATGACGAAACACAACCAATAAAACGATAAAGATGAATACGATGACGATGAAAACGACGACGGCAATAAAATGAAGACGACAACAACAACACAGGAAAAACAAAGATACTCATTCACAAGGAATGATGGCTAAACATAGACCTGTCAAATCTCCGGTCAACATAATAATATTGAATCGGGGTACACTCAGACCTGACAAGCAGGTGGAGCTGTTACCCGGTACCTGTGTCTGCAGGAAAACATCAAGGTTAAAACATGTATATATATAAACTCATGTTAGAAAACACACTGTGAATAAGAATTGTAGCATAGCAGGATACTCACGAATGAGTAATGCCACACTGTCTTATCCACTGACACAAATGAGAAAATCAATCATATACAATCATATCAGCAAGATAACATAAGCAATAATCATAATCAATAAGCCATATCATAAATGAATCTATCATAGTATCATCGAACTATCATAACCAAATAACCAGAATGTCAATGTATCATCCGAAAAAATCAAAATAACATAGTATCCAGAATCACCTCAGAAATTAAACAACGTAATATCAAGCAATCTTAAACGTCTATCAAGCAGAATCAACTAAACAATATGTCTAAGCTAGAGGGACACTACAAAGAGTATCTATATGGTATGTGTTCCATCTCATGGAAATGTATAGGTAACTAGTTGTTGTATCTACCTAGTATATAGGAACAATACATACCTCACTGTAAAGTGGAACCAAGGAAGTATTAGCACAAACAATATGATACCCCTGCATAATGTTGACAAAGGAGAAATATGATAGCTCCATTGAAACTTTATGTCACAATATAGTACAAGAAGGTGAAGAAAAAATATTGAAAGATGCTTAAAGTAGTACCTTCAACTAGAACAAGGTCTCTCTCATAGATGCTACTATATAAAGGGTGTACAAAATAAAGCACAATAGCATGAAGGTAGGCAAGATTGTGATTGTAAATAATAAGATGCACAAAATAAAACATGATACTTTATAAAGTAGTGCAAGTACAATAATGACACAACAAATATGTAAAATATTCAAAATACAAATACAATATGTGGCACTTTATTTTAATGCATTTACAAATCAAAAATTGCATTAATAGATGCTTGCAATGTCTAAAAATGACCACATATTAAAAATACAATTTCGTGAGAAGATGAGAGGAAATAGAAGGAATCATTGAGTAGTACATGAAAAATATGCACTTTCAAAAAAAATTGGACCCAAAAAGAAATCCGTTTGTAAAATTTATGGCCCTTCAAAGTTCCCCAAAGGAGAATAGCACAACAAGATCACTAAGAAAACTATTTTTTAATAAAAAATATAAACTAAAAATATCCTACACCAATGCAAAGAGCACATGATTTTTCCCTACATACAAAAAAATTGCTCTAGAAAATGAGCTCATATGTTTGAGAACACAACATTCAAAGTTTAATTGCAAAAATGAAACTTCCAATCATGAAGGGGGCATAAACTCAAAGGTGTATGATGATGTCACCATCAACTTTGGTAGAACTACCACAAAATTTGAAGGTCTACTACAAGTAGCTATCAACAATCAAAATAAGAATTTTGTCAAATTGAAAATATCTGTTGAAAAATGATAAGCATTGTTAAAGATAGCAAAGGCTGATGAATTCACAAAAACTATCACATAAATCACTAAATATAGCATAATAGTAAAAAAGGTAAACTATGTAGAGCTAGTATCTAGATTTTTTTTTTATATAAATATTTTTAAAATAAATTTTAGTGGAGGCATTTGAACCAACCTTACCCCACCAATCCCATGTAAGGGACAAGGCCCAAGGGGCCACCACCCCTACCATGATAGAGGTCATGGATAAGCAACAATAACCCCAACTAACAACCCTAGTAATAGGAATGGATCCTAAGGGACATGTCATCTATGTCATGACATGGTCATGGTAGGGGGTAGGTACCCTGTAGTACCTCTCATAAATAAAATAATAATAATTTAGAAATAATATATATTGATGATAGCACAAAATGACATAAAGAAGGTGTTTGCAGTCTTTTTAATCTACTAGAATGCAAGAAAAACAAGTAAAACACTCAAGATTGGGCGATAAGGAGATCAAACCAGCATATGAAGCCTCCTATTGTGTAGGTTTTCCCACGATGTGCGATTTGGATGTGTGCTCACTCAAAATTTTGACAACATAATGGTGCTCCAGTGAAAAATGGGTGAGAGAGATGAAAAATGACTAAGTGTTTGGATAAATAGATTTGAGGGCTTTTGGATGGAGGGTTAGGATTAGAAGTTGAGATGCTTTGAGACATCTCAACCCACATGGTGATGACAAGTTTCATCACATGGGGAGAGGAGAGGATGAGTTGGAGGGTACTTGTAAGTACCCTTGGGAAGGATGTGACAAGAGGGAATTAAAAAATCCCTTTTAATCCTCATGGGGATGAGAAAAGTAATTTAATATTCTTCAAGGGATGAGAGAGGAATTAAAAATTCCTCAAAAGAACTTTGGGAAGACAAAAAGGAATTAAAAATTCCTTGGGGGGTGGGGAGAGTTGACCAAGGAGTAGGTTAGGATAATTAATGAAGGATTAAAGGAAGGTTAGGTGGCTAATTGGGATTAGGAACCCACTTGCAAAAGTTGGAGGATGTGACACCTCCCTAATCATGGATTAGGAATATGCACATCCCTAATGATGAGATTAACAAGTGGATTAGGATTAAGAGTGGATTATGGGGGATGGAACATGTGAGGAATTAAATAAATAGGTTATTTATTTAATTCTTTGAGGAAAAAGATAAAGGATAACGTATTTAATTATTTAATTAAATACTTTATGGATTTAGAAGAATTTAGGGATATTAATTAAATAATTAAAATATTATTTAATAAATGTGGATAAGAGGATATTTAGATGAAAAAGGGGTAGATTTGACCAAATGTAAGTGGTCAAATTTAGGTGTCTACATTTTTCCCCTCTTTGAGATGGTGTTATGAAGTAGCATCATCTCAAAGAAGATTAAAAAATAGCACCTGGAAGATGGTTAGATTGTGAAAGATGCCCTAGTCATTCAAAGGAGTGACTAGGAGGAAATATTATGGGAGTGAAGATGAAGATTAGGGATTGAGTATGCCCTCTTAGGAGGACATGTGGCTTCAAGAGAATACAAGTGTGCTCTTGAAATGAATGAGATGATGCAAGGATAGATGGTGAGGATCATGCAAAATGATGAATAGAATGCGACATGGGAGGGGGAAGAGATAATGGAAAGAGAAGATGATAAGAAAGCAAACACCAATGGATTTGAGGATAAATATGATGTTTCCCCAGTCAAGCTACAAGCCAAGATTGATTGATGATGGATGGAGTTTTGTTGATGATCGAATGATATATCCTGAAACAACACAAGGATAGGGAAGGATACATTCTGATGATGATGATAGGAGTGTTGGGAGTGTTGTTGATGAGGGAACAATATATCCTAAAACAACACAAGGGTGGGGAAGGACACATCCTGATGATGATGAGGATGATGGGAGTGTTGTTGATGAGGGAACAGTATAACACAAAGATATGGAAGGATACATCCTGATGATGATGATGAGAGTGTTGTTGATAAGGGAATGATATATCCCAAAAAAACACGAGGATAGGAAAGGATACATCCCGATGATGATGATGAGAGTGTTGTTGATGAGGGAACGATATATCCCAAAACAACACAAGGATAGGGAAGGATACATCCCAATGATGATGATGAGAGTGTTGTTGATGAGGGAACGATATATCCCAAAACAACACAAGGATAGGGAAGGATACATCTAGATGATGATGATTGGATCATACTTGGATCAAGGCTTGCAACAAGGCTAGGACAAGACCAAGGATGTGATTAGATACTTTGTGCTAGATTAAATGGATGAGGGCGGGCTTGAGATGTTAGATTGTTGAAATGAATGAAGGTGATGGGGGAAAACATGCTTAGAATAATAAATCTATATTATCCTAAGAATATTGAAGAGATGATAAAATGATGAGGATGGATGAAAAGATGCTTAGAATAATAAAACTATAGTATCCTAAGAAGATTGAAGAGATGATTAAATGATGAAGATGGAGGAAGTAGACTAAAGAAAATAGATAGGATAGATAGATGAGGGAAAGTGATGAAGGATAAATGGATTAGAAATATGTAGGGTGAGTGGATGGGAAGATGGATTAGGAGAGCCGTATCAAAACTACCATGTAGTGAGCACTTAATTTGATATAACATGAGATACTATGTACCAGGGTATGACGAACCAAGGTGACTTCATATCACATGCATGGGACTGAAACAACAAATAAAAGGTTAGTCCAACATCCCAAAGTCATGGGGGCTTTGGTAGGGCCAATTTTGGAAAACCATAAACACAAAGGATGCCCCAGCATAACACAAGACCACAAGGATCTTGGTGGGCACTACGCGGGACAACCAAGAAAACATGATCACATAGAAAACCAAGATATGCCCCTATGTCTACCAATCAAAGTGTACCATGATATGATGGATCATGGCAACCTTGAGTAGGTATAATAGTAAGCTCAAAATATTAAAAAAATACCAAAAGCACCAAAAGATCACAATAAATTTCAAATATCCTTTTCCATAGGACCAATAGGTGGATGGGATTGATGCAGACTGATATGAGGAAGGATATATCCTGCTAAGACCAAGGATGGATGGGGGTATATTATTAGATCGATGCGACTCAGGATACTCAAAATTGATTGAACCTCATGGGTCTAGTGGATTTTTTTGTTTAGGAACTAGCTGGATAGGGACACTCTTGATGACATGACACAAAACCAAGACACCCTAAAGGATAGACCTAGGGTCTCAGGGGCTGATCAAAGATTAACCTTGCCTACGTGAAAGAGTAGAGAACTAGTAGTTCGATAAAATACTGATGACAGATGATGGATAAAGCAGAAAGAAGAAGATGAAGACTCAAATAGATGGACAGAAGCCTCGAGGGCTCATCGTTGATGGCCTTTCCTACGTGAAAGCATGAAAGAAAGGTAGTTCAACAAAAGGGACTAAAGATGACATGAGATCTAATGAAAAAAGACATGATGAGGGATCCTATATAGGGATGCAAGACCAATGACATGATGCCAATAACACAAGTGACGATAAGCTTAGGATTTAGGATAACAAATCTAAACCATCTAATGCTCAATCAAAATACACCAAGCAGTGGATGGTAGGATTTTGATGGAGGATGGATGCGATAGGATGCTAGGATTAGATAAGGGGATGGAATAATGGAGATGCAGGCATATAGGAAGGCAGGATGCAAGATAGATAATGATTAAGCTCTCTAAAAATGGTGCATGTTGCTAGGTTTTCACCAAACGTACTTATCCTAGGTGCCACCAAGGTTGGTTTTCACCATAGGATGATTTATTTCTCTTTACTATTTTTGGAATTTTTTTACTTCTTTTGCTTTTTTTTAATTTTTTACCTTTTTGGGTATTTTTTAGGCGGGATAACCCAACTGACTCAAGTGTAGAACCATTTCAAGTACATGATGTTGATGGGTTCCTCTAAAGGATCTCCCTCGGGTGTGGTGGGTCGATATGCTCCAGAACCATGTTTGGTTGTGACAACATAGGGACCCAACCAATTAGCTTCAAACTTGTGTTTCTTTTCTCTATCTTGTTAGGTATGTTGAATCTCTTTCAGCACGAGATATCCAATTTCGAATTGGCGAGGTCATACTTTCTTATTGTAACTTCTTCTAATCTGATATTGATATGCCTGAAGGTGGTTATAAGCACTAAGACACTTTTCATCAAGGAGCTCCAACTGACTAAGTTGTGCAACCTGATATTCTTCATCATTGATGAGGTTCTTCAAAGAGATGTGAAGTGATGGGAGTTCAGCCTCAATCGGCAAGATGGCATCAACGCCATACACAAGTGAGTATGGGGTGGTGCCAGTAGGGTTGTGGATGGAAGTGTGATAAGCCTAAAGGGTGAGATTGAGATGGAGGTGCCAATCATGACCAGTATTGTTGACAACCTTTTTCAAGATTTTGATTAAATTTTTGTTAGTCACCTCAGCCTAACCATTACCTTGAGGGTAATAGGGTGTGGAAAAACTATGCTGGATGTGAAATGTTTCACATAGTTTTCGGACGTGTTGGTTTTTGAACGGCTTTCCATTATCGGTAATGATGGTGGAGGGTATACCATATCTATAGAGAATATGGTAGAGGATGAATTTGGAGATTTGGGTGCTTGTGATAAGGGAGAGTGGAATTTCTTCCACCCATTTTGTGAAATACTCTGTAGAAGTGATAATGAAGGTATGACCATTGGAGGATGGGGGATATATCTTGTCAATCAAGTCTAAACCCCATTGAGAAAACAACCACGGGGCTGTAATGGGTTGTAAATCTTGTACGAGAGCATGGATCGGATCTTCATGTTGCTGGAATTGAACGCATCTCTTAACAAACTCACAGGCATCATGTTCCATAATTGGCCATTTGCTAGGGTCATTCCATTTGTATGGGCCCTACAAACACCACTATGTACTTTGTTTAATGCAACGCAAGATTTTGATTCATTCAAACATTGAAGTAGAGTACCATCATATCCCCTACAATAAAGGGTGTCTCCTAAGATAGTGTAACAAGATATGTGATGGATGAATGCCTTACGTTGGTTGTAATTAAGATCAGATGGAAGGGCGTTGTCATGAAGGTAAGTGTATATATCATGATACCATGGAGATTGAGGACCTACGACTTCACACACCATTTTAGAATCGGGAATATCATAGGTTGAGATTAGTAACTAATCAACCAGGAACTCACAATTTGTTTGGTCTCGAGGAATATCAATGAGAGAGCCTATGGTGGCCATAGCATCAACAGCCTTGTTTTGTAATCTAGAAACTTGTTCAAACCAGAGGTGACTAAAATACTTCTTGAAGTCATCAACAATGCACTTATAAGGAAGAAGCTTATCATCTTTTGTTCGGAACTCGTCATTGACTTGCTTGATAATAACCTATGAGTCTCCATAAACATGAAGACGGGTTATGTTCCATTCGACTACAATTATAAGACCTATGTTCAAAGCTTTGTATTCAACAATATTGTTTGTGCATGGGAAAGCCAACCTAAATGACTTGGGGATATAGTCACCTTGTGGAGTGACAAAGATGATACCTACACCTACCCCATTCTGTGTATATGAGCCGTCAAAATATAGTTTCCATAATTCTTCTTCTGAAATTGTGAACATAGAATCATATAGAAACTCGACCACTAAAGGATAAGCATCAACAAGGGGAGTGTCTACTAATTGGTCAGTGATAACTTGTCCTTTAATTGCTTTGTGGTCTACATACTCAATGTCAAATTCACTTGAGCATAACCCACTTAGTCATGTGACCAATCAATGATGTTCTAGACAACAAATACTTGAGTGGATCAACCTTAGATATCAATGTGATCGGGTGACTAAGCATGTAATGTCGTAGATTATGGGAACTGAAGACAACTGCCAGAAAATATTTTTCTATGGGAGAATAATTGAGCTCATATCCCACTAGTGTTCGGCTGATATAATATATGGCCCTTTCTTTTTCAGACTCATCATGTTGTTCCAATAATGCCCCCAGTGCAACGGACATAGCTGAAATGTATAGCAACAAAGGTTTGTCTGGTATGGGAGGCATTAAGATAGGAAAATTAGCAAGGTACTCCTTGATTTTTTTGAAGCCCTGCTAGCACTATGGATCCCATTTGAAGACTATATCCTTATGTAGAAGATGAGTGAATGGCTGACACTTATCTGCAAGCTGGGCTATGAAGCGTCTAATGGACTGCAATTTCCCTTGTAGACTCCTTAGTTGTTTCAAATTCCTAGGAGGGGGCATTTTCATTATAGCTTTCACTTTTGATGGATCAACCTCAATACCTCATTTGGACATGATGAAGCCTAGTAACTTGCCTGATGTGACACCGAAGACACATTTCTTAGGATTTTGTCATAGCTTATATTGTTCCAATTGGTCAAAAATTTGTCTCAAGACTTTAGGATGATCCTCTCTAGTCTTTGATTTTCCCAATAGATCATCAACATAATCCTCCATTGTGATGTGAATGATTTCATGGAAGATAACAGTCATAGCTCGTTGATATGTTTCCCCCACATTTTTTAGACCAAAGGGCATAACATTATAGTAAAAGGTACCCAAGTTGTGGTAAAAGCGGTCCTATGTTGATCTTTGGATACAATCTTGATCTAGTTATATCTTGAAAATCCATCCATGATGGTAGCATAATGTGTCCTACTGTTAGATCTACTAACATGTTGATGTTGGGTAATGGAAAATAATCCTTTGGACAGGCCTTATTTAAATCCCAAAACTCTATATAGATTCTAATGCTCCTAGTGGGCTTGGCTACAGGGACAATGTTGGATATCCAATTTGAATAGTCGATCGGTCGTATGAACCCAACTGCCAACAACTTCTCTAGCTCAACCTTAACAAGCAAAGCCACATGTGGATGCATTTTATGAATATTTTGTTTGAATATCTTGGAATTAGGACACACATCAAGATGGTGTACTACTAATGCAGGATCTAATCCAGGCATATCTAAATAGGACCACACAAAATTGATGATTCTTTCTTTAGACAAATTAGCAATTATTGGGTATTCCTCTTCAGACAAAGATTTAGTCACATAGCTTATTTTTGGTTCCTCTTCTATTCCCAGATTGATTTCTTTTGTTTCCTTAATCAAGATTGAAGACCTTTCAAAAAAATGAGTTCCCATGAGAGGAAGATGAATATCCCCATCCTCTAACACCTCAAGGATGTTTTTGTTAGAGGATACACCCTTTGTTTTCACTTTTGCTGACTCGGGAAGTGCCTCGGTGAGGTTTTCACTAGATGACCCTTTTTTAATTTGTTTCTTTCTACTTTTGTGGTTGAGGTGTTCATCTTCCCTAAAGTGAACTCCATAGTCTTCTCCTAATCCCATGAGATGTGCATATGCCTCCTCTGAAGGGAATACGTCAATTGGTGTGATTCCTCATAGGTCCCAATCTATAAGGTCAAGGTGGCGAAGTGAAAGGCTAATGGAGAAGATGGATGTAGATTCAAACAGGGAAGGGAGATCCAAATCATCGTAGGAGATTATGATGGCTTCCTCTTCATGGATTTCCTCAAGGAAATTGGTTTCCACGTTGACATTATTTGATGCCCTAGTGAATGCAGTGGACCTTTTCTATTTCTTGTCATAGTCGAGACCCAAGTGTTTCAGGCACATAGGTGTGCCAATAGGTTTTCACATTTCATGCTCATCAACCCCTAACCATCCTCCCTAATAATTATACTTTTGTGCTAACTTGAAAGCTTGTGGATAAACTTCTTGTAAATATTCAATAAGAGGAGGTGAGGGCTCAGGTTCTTCTCCATAGACCCATTGACTAATATCATCATCCATTTAATCTTGAAAGGTGCCTAGAGATTGAAATGTAGTAGAACCCACATTTTTAGAGTTGATTGTTTTGGTTACCGATTCTTCCTTCTGTAAAGATTCAGATGGTCGGCCATAAGCGCAAGGAGAAGCAAGCATTGTGCCCAAATTGAGTGCAGTACGCATCTCGTATTCCCCATAGCCTTTGTCAATGATCTTGACCTTAGTGATGGTGGAATCGGAAGCAGAAGATGAAGTGGAATATGGAGTGGATGAAGTGTGAGATGAGGGTTGAGCAGTTCCCACTTCAATTCCTAGGAAATGATGAGAATGCAGAAAGGAGGCCTCAAGAGCATGCCAATACTCAAAAGGTTGGGGATCAACATGTATAGTAATTTCAACTCGATTATGTGGGAACTTCAGACATTGATGATAAGTGGATGGGACAGATTTCATGGTATGAAGCCATGGTTAGCCGAGGAGAAGGTTGCACATGGTAAGTCAAGATCAAGAACATGACAATTTGTATATTGCACAACTAGACCAACTTGAATAGGGAAATAAACGATTCCTTATGAATCTTTCTTGGCATTATCATAGGCTTTAATAGTTATCACTTGTGTCCAAGTCAACATGAGTGTACCCCACCTATTTTATAAATTTCAAAGTGCACAAATTGAGGGAAAAGTCATTATCTACTAGGACCCTCTTAACTTTATGCTTAGTGACAAGGACTTGAATGTGAAGGGAATGATTATGAGTGGGATCAATATTGGTGGGCATATCATTTTGTCTAAATCCCAACTGATAGGTGGATGAGAGATGTCTTACAAGAGAATGAAATTGAGTAGGATCAATATCATTTGGTACATGAGTGTCATGTAAAGCTTTGGTGACCATGATCTCTTGATGGATAGGGGAAGACCTTAGCAAATCCAAAAATAGGTATTTGCACGGGAGTTTTTCCTAGATAGTCAAGGATATTATATTGTGAACTTACAGGTGCTTGTTGGGATGAATTGGATGGTCGTAGAACTGATATGTGGGTTCTATGGGTAGTGACAACACATTGAGGGTCCTTACCTTTTATGAAAATCATGGAGACATGTGGGTCTACTTGGGTAATGCATCCAACAATATTATTGTGATTAAGAGGAATCTTTTTGTAGCTTATATTGTTGGTTTGATTGTTTCAGCCACTGTTATTAGACCCAGTGTTGTCATTAGATGTGATAGGACCCTGATTGTGCTTGGGGAAGGGATTTTAGGATATTTGTAATTGAGAATTAGATGAGAGAGATTGACTTCCCTCAACCACAATATTCCTTGATTAATAAGATCTTGGATGTAGCCCTTAAGACCTTGACACTTGTTCATGGAATGACCTTTGATCCTATGGTAATCATAGTACTCATTTTCCCTGTACCAATTAGGCTTCGGTTTTGACTCGTCAAAATTTTTGGTTACAAGATAAGTAACCGCATTAGCTTGAACCAACCTTTTAAAGACTGTGTCTAAGGGTTCTCCTAAAGGAGTGAATGTATGTTTGTTGTTCCCTTAATAAGAATGATTGGATTGAGGGGGAGGATGTGGTACACCTTGAGGCATGGATATAATGTTTGTGACTAGTGGCGGTTGAGGGGAATTTTTCTATGATTGTGAGGCACTAGCTACTTGGATGTGTTTAGTGTCAGTGATGCCATAATTAATGGCATTTTTGTTCTTGTTCCAATAGCGGGACTTATCGCCAAATTTTTTATCCTTATCTTCCTTGAAGATTTTAATGAATCATTTGGCATACGGTCCTTCTCAATGGTAGTCCCTTTTTCAATGACCTTTGCAAAAGTAGTGACACAATGGAGATGTAGGTTATGGGCCAACTCTAGATGGGAGTTCTCAAAAGGATTAGACATAGTGCCCTCGGTATTTCTTGACAGCTAATTTGGTTGATTTTATGGAAGAGGTGGTGCAGATGGAGTGGGGGTAGGACCTTGCAGATTGTTTACTTCAGGTAGTTCTCCCATGACTAAAATTCGAATAGAGGGGGACAACATGCGATAGACCACATAATTTATGAACCCCAACTGATACCATGTGTCCTGTAAGGTAACCTAAGGGACTCGAGGGACCGGCGACCTTGGATTAGCTTGAGAGCTTTGAGTATCCTATGATTGTTGTGCTAAGGGGTTAACATATTGGGTCATGTCAAACCCAGGTGGTGGTTTAGTGCCCCTCACAATTAGTGTAGCAATGATTTTATCTCTACGCTTAGCAAGGAGATGATCAATCATCTAAACATTAGTGGGATTGCTAAGATACTCATCAATAGTTAACTCGGGTTGATTGACCATACCCTTGGCTCCTGAATCTTGACCGGGGACACTGGAATGTTGTGATCCACTGTCAGTAAGTGGATTGGGGGGATGTTTTGGTTGACCAGCTTGGGACTATTGTAGTTCCATGAGCTTTCTTGCCTGTGATCTTGTGGTAACGGGCATGAAAATATGGATGACCAGAAGATGTAAATGACGTAAAACTCTAGGATGCAACTAAATGATGATGATTGGGATGATTAATTAAAATATTCTTAAGATGATGGATTGATTGATTGGATGATCGATGTGATGATTGTTTGGTTCATCAATTAGATAGGATTGGGTTGGATTGATTTGATTGGATTGGATGAACTGATTGATTGGCCCCCAAACTAGACTTGAAAGCTTAATTGGATAATGCAAGATGACGATGATTAGATTGGATATGTGGATGAAAAGGATGATTACAGTACAATATTCACCTCAAGATAGAAGGGAATTTATGAGGTCACGAGTGATTACTAACTCAGGATGGATGACGTTCCTAAGTGAGTAAGGATGACAACGATTAGCGTTAGTTAACTAACCCAATTGGATAAAATATCTTGAATTGACATCTAGGGGATTCAAATTAGTTGATTTATGATCGATGTGATAAATAAGGATGTCCTAAGATGAACCTATGTGATTACATTGATGATTGGATGACTTTCAAAAAATGTAGATGCATGAAAATGGCAATTACAACAAATCAAATGATGATAAAAAAAAATTGATCATAGGAATAGACTCAGAACGAGGTAGGCTTTCAGTGGAAAAAGGTGTTCACACTCTAGTTTTTTTATGAGAAGTGGATTCCCCTTTGTGTGAATCGGATTCGCCACTTCAAGTTGCAATTTTTCCTATCCAGGAAGTGGCAGAATTTCCCCTGCATGTAGCAGGTTCGCCTATCTAGGATTGCAGGTTCGCCTATGTAGATGACTATACAGAAAAAATTGTGGGATCTCCCAAACATAATTTGGATTCGCCTAAACAAGAAAATGTACGAATGGGTGATATTGGGATCACCTATGTGAAGTGCGGTTTTTCCTATCTAGGATGCAGGATTGCCTCACTCTGGAAATGTATGGTCGTGGGTACAGACTCAGATGTAGATTCGCCTATCAAGGAAATTGGTTTGCATATTTCTTGAGATGTACAAATGAGGGTAAATACCCTGACGTGGATTCACCTTTGTGGAAGGTAGGTTCACCTAAACAGTTATCAATAGGATCACCTAACTAGGACGTAAGATATCCTATCTCTTGAAATGTACAGTCAAGGGTACAAACTCTAATGCAAATTCACCTATCTAGAGGAAGGGTATGTGTGGATTCACTTCTATGTAAGGAAAATTCACCTATCAGGGCTAATTGAATAAATGGACATACCAGACAATGACACAAATTCGCCCCTTCAAGGGTAGGTTCACCCGTCTGTAGTGTGGATCCACCTCTGTGAGGAGGTGGATTCTCCCCTAGGGAAGGGATGGACTATGGCAAAGGACATAAATCAGTAAACAAGAAGACAATGGCAAGAATGACTCAAACTGAAGACACGCACTGGTATCACACAAGAAGATAGTTCAAGCAACACAATCCTAGAATTAGTATTGAGGGTTTACAAACTTGATGTAGGCCCACCACCCTGAGGGGTTAATATTCTCTGATAATCAAGTGTGAACACCCTTTCTCGTGAAGGTGGATAGGTAGAGATCCAATGGCACAAGGTCATCAATAGATGCCATGGGCTCACCTTCTCTCTCCTCAAGAACTATCATAGTTCACCACAAGGATTTATATCTCAACCTAAGGGAGTACATGGTGAGTAACTTCAAGATTCCATCCACAATCCCTGTACTACACCAAATTGTGGCTAAATCACGAGTCTTGAACTAGGCTATACAAGTTATCTCATGAGTCCTCGATACACCAGGAGGGAGCGTGAGGCACAACGATGAATACCATCACATTACAAGCATGGATCAAGAGCCCCAGTGAGGTACTAGAAACTTGGACCAACCCTGCATGTCTTAACTAGGAATCACCCTAGTATTGATGCTTTGCTAGACACGATGTGACTGGATTGGGGTACAACTTTAGCTCTCCCCTCTTTATATACCCCGCTAGTAACATGTGGTTGAGATCATCCCTTGGATGATGAAATTTCAAGCATGTCTCCTAAAGGGAAGGAAGTGTTAGGAGTTTTTGATCCCTAGGCTTACACGTAGGGCAAGTGGAGAGCATGCAAAATTAACACCTCCTAGGTAGACTGGACTGGACTTAGGTCTATCTGCGATTTTTTATCACTAGGCTCACCAAACAGTGCAAGGGGAGAGCATACGTCGACAAGAGACCCAAAACATAGCAAACAAGGTTAATTGACCCTTTAATAAATCGAAGTGTGCCTAAATTAGTTTGGGAAATCAATTAAACTAATGTCTTCGACCACTCATCCTGCAAAAGATATGTCAATAATTTTTCCCACTGATCTTGGGAAAAACAAAGGCAAGTTGCATGAACATAAGTTAAAATCACACAAACACAAACCAACAAGTTAGCTTATTGGCACCTAAACCCAAAACCCAATGAAAGAGTAAACTAGAAAATTTAAGTCTTGGGGTTTACCTTAGATGCGCCTATAGGAAGTGCAGGATCGCCTCTGTAGAGGTTGCAGGATCTTTCCTATAGTGAGAGGAATCACTTGTGGAGTGGAAGGGTTTATTTACAATTGCCTCTATGAGTCGAGCACAATTGCCCATTCAGGTAGCAAATTCTCCTCTTCAGGGAGCCGAAGGTGTATTCGCCTCTACAAGTCAGGTCTCGAATGCACAATGTGAAATCGCCTATTCTAAGGAGTGGTGAGTGTGCAATCACCTCTTCAAAAGTGGATTTTCCCCTCTGGTCAAGTAGATTTTCTCGTCGAGCAAATTTACCTTTGTAGTGAAGAAAATTTGAAACCTACAAAATTCAAACAAGAAACATAAAGGACCCATGACGTGGGTCCCATCGGGCATGCCAGAAATGTGTACAGTGTTTTTAATCTACTAAAATGCAAGAAAAACAAGCAAAAGACTAAAAAAAGAAAAACACTCAAGATTGGGCGATAAGGAGCTCAAACTAGCATATGAAGCCTCATGTTGTGTAGATTTACCCACGGTGTGCAATTTGGATGTGTGCTCACTCAAAATTTTGGCAGTATAATAGTGCTCCACTGAAAAATGGGTGAGAGAGATGAAAAATGGCTTAGTGTTTGGATAAATAGATTTGAGGGTTTTTGGATGGAGGGCTAGAATTAGAAGTTGAGATGCTTTGATACATATCAACCCACATGGTAATGACAAGTGTCATCACATGGGGAGAGGAGAGGATGAGGTGGAGGGTACTTGTAAGTACCCTTGGGAAGGATGTGACAAGAGGGAATTAAAAATTCCCTTTAATCCTCATGGGGATGAGAAAATGAATTTTTAATTCATTTTTTGTCTTCCTAAGGTCCTTTTGAGGAATTTTTCATTGTACTTAGGGAAAATGCCTCCAAAAGAATGGAGGGCTAGGATTAATCCTAGGGAAAAAGATCAAACTCATAGGATAATGACATGGTGATGACAAGTGTCATCACATGTGGAGAGGAGAGGAT
Organism: Sequoia sempervirens; assembly: GCA_007258455.2. Classification (NCBI taxonomy): domain Eukaryota; kingdom Viridiplantae; phylum Streptophyta; class Pinopsida; order Cupressales; family Cupressaceae; genus Sequoia; species Sequoia sempervirens. The sequence continues at coordinate 5,495,342 of VDFB02193867.1, read as the reverse complement.
GAGGTGAAGGGTACTTGTAAGTACCCTTGGGAAGGATGTGACAAGAGGGAATTAAAAATTCCCTTTTAATCCTCATGGGGATGAGAAAAGGAATTTAATATTCCTTGTGGGATGAGAGAGGAATTAAAAATTCCTCAAAAGGACCTTGGGAAGACAAAAAAGAATTAAAAATTCCTTGGGGGATGGGGAGAGTTGACCAAGGAGTAGGTTAGGATAATTAATGAAGGATTAAAGGAAGGTTAGGTGGCTAATTGGGATTAGGAACCCACTGCAAAAGTTGGGGGATGTGACACCTCCCTAATCATGGATTAGGAATGTTCACATCCCTAATTATGGGATTAGCAAGTGGATTAGGATTTGGAGTGGATTATGGGGGATGGGACATGTGAGGAATTAAATAAATAGGTTATTTATTTAATTCTTTGAGGAAAAAGATAAAGGATAAAGTAATTAATTAATTAAATACTTTATGGGTTTAGAGGAATTTAGGGCTATTAATTAAATAATAGTAATTAAATAATAGAAATATTATTCAATAAATGTGGATAAGAGGATATTTAGACGAAAAAGAGGTAAATTTGACCAAACGTAAGGTGTCTACAAAAGGAATATGAAATATATACTACACAATTTTCAAAGTTGTATTAATAGCAATCATATGATTGTATGGAGCCATACAACCATACAAATTGATATATTGACAATCCAATCAACCTCAAAAATTCCAAAAAAAAATTGTCACCAAACCCTATTGTGCCTTATGATTTATAGGTTTTTGGGTCTTCTGAGCAAAACACGAGGTTTGTTTTGCTCCAAGACGATCCTTATAAAAATTCTTGGAAAAAACCCTCAAAATCAAGAAGAGGTTTGCTAATGTATAACATTGGTGTCATGTTGGAGTAACAAAAGAACTCATAGGTGTAAAAATCTAACCAACAAGAATTAAAACCTTCCACAAGAGATATGTAATAGAAAGAATTGTTATTACCGAAAAATAACGAATACAATATGATATAATACAATAAGATGACCTTGATATATGCAAGGATAAAACATTAAAGCTATCTAAGATCATGACAAGTGGCTAAATCCTATTATATAAGACATAAAAAAGTAAATGACTTAACTAATTTTAAGTAACTAGATGTGAATAGGTCCTAAAGTAAAAATAGCTAGATAATATACCCTATTCACATCAACAAGAACTAACAAATCAAAATACAATCTCCTAGGATTTTACAAGATATACTTGATATGTGGACATGGAATTCACCTATAAGAACCAGAATAATATCTCCAAAGGTCAACCTCATTATATCAAGGCATATCTCTTACCAAATCACATCTATCTTAAGTATAATATCTATATACTATACAATATATAGATCATATGAAACCTCTAAATCCATTCATGTCCTTCACTTAGTTTAGTCTAAATAAGTGCTCATTATTGTAACTAAGCCTTGTTCTTATTCCAAAAATCCAAATTCTCAAAGCTAAAGTGAACACATTTATGACATGTTGTAGAAGAAATTATGAGATAATTTAAAAAATAAATCTCAAATCTCAAAAAAGAAAATCAAGACATGTAACTAAAAATATATTGTCTTCTATTAAATTTCACAAGGATGGGTCTTTGTGAGAATATATTTTAAAAATCAAGGATCTTTGTAATCAGCTCATCATTGTCTACAAACCAATGGACGATGAGGAGTTACTCTAACAATTAACAAGCTACCACCCTCCTTTGAGACTTTTGTGGATTCTATGAACATATTGACTCAAAGTTAGACTAACTTTTAATAAGATAAATGTGTACTTGCTACAAAAAGGGTGTATATAACAAGAAATGGGTGAATCTACATCTAGGCATGCAAAAAGTGCTTTTGATTCTTGGTTTAAGGGAAAACTTCAATTTTTTTCCAATAGTTCTTCTCACACTACTCAACCTTAGAAAAAGGTGAAATATTTTTATTGTAACAAATTTGGACATGTTAAAAAAGAATGCATGAAAAAGCTATACAATCTATTTGCAAGAAGCACATGATGAAGCTAATGGAGTGGTTGTTAAGGAAAAGCATGGTTCAAACAGTGAGTTTATCTCATGATGTATGTTTCAAACAACATTGACAACAATTGTTGATTCTTTAATTCAAAGGCATCTAGATACTTCATATGTTGAAAGGACTCAAAACTCAAGTTCATTGTTGATTATAATCAAATGGATATGCTTTCACTTGGTGATGCTAGCTCACATATGGTTGAAGGGACCAAACATATTAGAGTTGTACTAAGTGATTCTCTCAAATTCTTAGTACCCAATGCTAAATGTGTCCCTGCCATGAACACAAAATTATTATCTATCAATCAACTTATTAAAAACCCTAACATTCAAGTCAAGTTTTATAAAAAATAACTTTATCGTGTATGTTATGAAACAAAATAAAGTTATTGCTCTAGAAATTAGGCAAGGAGAAATGTATAAGCTTTTTTATCCCACTATAATTGATTTTCATGCATTAGTTGTTGAAGATAATGCCACTATGCATTATCACATAAGATTGTCATTTCAATCTTCAATATTTGGCCAAACTCAATGGAACCCATATGGTTCATGGTTTCCCTCTATATAAGAAATACAAGATATGTGTGCTAGGTGTTTAGCTAGAAAGCATAAGAGCAAGTTGTTTCCTATAGTAGGCGTTGTAATGGCATAAATTTGTATTCTAGGAAAATTTCCCATTTATTTACCCTTACTTTAAAATTACAAGTATAATAATGCATAAACCCACCATCGTCTTCCTAATCTTCCCATGTGTCCTTGTCTTTTTATGTCGGTGGAGGAATACTTTTTGAGGAGATGCGTGCATCACATGAACGTCCACACATCGTGTTGTTTTCCTAACAGATTCATGCCTTTAAAATTTGCAGAAGCATTACGTCTCCTAGTTGGTCACAAAGGTAACATTCTCTATCGGGTCTTCACCGACGAAAAATGACTCCTTGCCTCCATTTTTCTCATTCTTTCACTCTCTCTTGCAATATTCTACATTCTCTAACTCACTCTCACACTCTATTCACCTCCTAATTATTCTTGCTCTATCTTTTTGCTACCATCTTTCTACTTGGTCTCTACAGTGTCTTCTTGCTTCAACACCATCATTGTTGCAAGTTTACAAAGTTCTATCTCCTCAGCATAGTGGTGTGGTTCTCTTCTTTCCTCTATCTGCCTTGAACGCTTATAGTAGGGAATGTAACATTGTGTCTTTTTTATTTTACTAGCATCTATCATCTTGTAGAGTAGCATTCAAGTTGTCATTGTTCTCTGTAAGGAAAGCTTAAGGTGCAGAACATACTCTTCTAATGTCAAAACTCAAAGAAGAATGCAGATATGTCTTTAAACTTTTCAATTGTAGCTCATCAAGATGCACATGAAAGGAATAATAGAATAGGGAAATAAACACATACACAATTGGACACCAAATTTATGTGGGAAAACCCTTACGGGAGAAAAACCCACCACACCAAAGAAAAATCACTTGTATTACAGTAATTAAATTACATATAAGTTCCAGACTCTCCTTTTAGATGTCAATATTATAGCAGCAACATTTCCCTGATCAACCTTGTAAAAATCATCATTGTTACAATGCTCTCCAAAAGCATACAATGAAATTCACACACTGATCAATCCTTGTTCAATTCGAACAACTCTACCACCATCTGAACTGTTCATCATCCACAAGTGGTCTATTTATTTCCCACAAAAGAACACTCATAATAGTCCAACTACAAATGGTTTACATTCTGCTTCTCTCATTGGTTCAAAACAAACCATGTAGGATAGTCGCTCGGTCAAAAACTTCAACTGTATTGCTCATCGGTGAGACAACAGACTGTGTCTCACTAATGCCAAACTGCCCATTAACCATCACACACTGCACAGTCTTCTACTAGTCTATCGCTCATACTTGGTGAATTTTGTTTGATCACAAGACCATCAGCATGACCAATGCTATCGGTGAAAAACTAGGATATCATATCAATAGTTCAAGTCTCCTCGATGTCCCAAATAACACCAAGACCACATACATCAGCAAGAGTCACATCGACATTCATCAGGAGTAGATCCATCAGAAAGAGAAATACTATCGGTGTCAGATTAGAAAGTCTCATCGATAGTTCAAGTCACCCTGACACGTCCATCGGCAAGAGTCTCCCTGATGATCTCCTTCAACTAGACATCTACCATCGGAACAAGTTAGAAATCTCACTCTGATAGTTCTAGTCACATCGACGTTTCTTATCAGCAAGACATTCACAAGTCACACTGACATCAGCCAAAATTCTGTTGTTGGAATGAGTTTGGAATCTCACTCCGATAGTTCAAGTCATATCGATGACTTCGATCGGCAAGACAGGTCCTAGGTCACACCGATCTAATCCCTTCAAGACTTTAGAACATAGTTGCTTATTGGAAAGACATTCCAAGGGTCTCACCGATTATGCTCTTTCAGGAGTTCCATGTCAATAATTTTGAGGCACATTTTCCAACATTCTCTACCTTATTGTGTCATTTACATTCTCTTATTTTTCACTTTCTCTATATCGTTGCATATTTGACTGTTCATGGAGGTGGGAACACTGAAATGGGGGTCTAACTAAGGCAGACCTCAAAACATAACCCAACACTTTTCCTATTTATATGTGTGTAGGTGCAAGTTCATTCGCTCGAAGCTAGCTAGAGAACTGGACTGTGTGACTAGTATCTTTTCCTACTCTTTCCTTATCATTTTCATCACTAGAATAATTCTTTCTAGTATTCTTCTTGTTGTATTGTTTATTTCTGCATTTTCATATTAAACTGCCAAACTGTAAAACACTATTATTTGGGTTGTAAGTAGAGCTTGAGTGTCTTTGATTGTCATTCAAATCATCCGTACAAGATGCCAACATGTCCTTGAGACTCCAATGTAGCGCACTGAAGTCTGGTTCCTACATTGTCATCCTTAGACAGAAAGTTGTCTAAGTCACAATCTGAGACACTTGTAGTCTACTCACCCGATTTCTAAAACACCTCTCATTACCTATTGATTAGCCTGAGGTAGTTTAGGGTAGTTTTTTCATTGGGGATCTCTTGTGACTTGGATCCTTGGGGGTGACGAATCCCCCTACTCTACATTTTTGGTGAACCCGACGTGAAAGTCTTGTTTTCATTTCTTTGTGTCAAATATATTTCTCTCGTTTCTTGGGTGTGTTATGAATTTGCATGTCATGAAGCTTTATGAGCTTTATGACTCAATCTACAACCTTTGGGAATGTTGTTTAGAAGGAGCTTATGACATATAGAGATGGATTCTAAGGTCACTACCAGTCCCACCTTTGAGGAAATAGTTTTAGGAATGTCTACTAGTTTCTCTAGCCCCTTTGGAAAAACTATTATGCATGTTCCTACCCCTCCTGCTTCTCCTTCTACTTTGTTTGTGGAGGAAGACAATGCTCTCAAGGTTGCCGCAAAGGAAATTCTTTCCCTAGATAGAAGACTCGGGGAGTTTGAGAAGTATTTGGGGAAAGAAAGGACTATGGCTAAAGCCGCTAAGGTTGTTAACAACTTAAGAACTATGTTGGAAAAGGATCGGATAGGTCTAGAATTTATCAAGGGCCTTGCGGACATTGTGGACACTCATGTCCTGTCATACAATCCTAGGTCGAGCATTGCCTGAGACCTTGGCTCTGAGACCATCGAGAGACAACTAGAAGTTTCAATTCCTAAGGTGTTGGTATGTATAGCCAAGACTGGCCCTTCTGTTGTCACCAACTCCTATCCTTAGTTGACCCCAATCATTAAAGTAAGCAAGGTGCCCTTGATTTTCAGCTCCGCCAATCCTAATGTTCTTGGAGCCCATGTTGGTCCCAATGGTGGGGTTTATGTTGGTATGGGGGTTGGTGGCTCTAGTGGTTCTGTTGGAGGTTCCACTGGTCATGTTTCATCCTTTGATCTTGTCCTAAATGCTTTATTATAGAATATCAGTTAGATGCAAAACTAGTTAGCGAACCTATCCAGTTTTCCTCTCAACCTATTTTCCAACCTTTCTTCTATCATAGTCCTCTATATATCACCATTCTAAACACTTTGATCCCTCAGGGGATGGAGATTCCAAAATTTGAAAAGTATGGTGGTCATGGAGATCCGCATATGTACATTTCAGCATTTAATGCTATGTGCATTGATTTCTTCCATCATGATGCTCTAATGGCTAAGCTCTTTATGAGATCCCTTAAGGACACTGCCCTTGAGTAGTACTATTCCTTAGTAGATAAGTCTATCTTTTTGTTTGATCAGTTGGTAAACCAGTTCTTAAGGCAGTTCCAATCCAACATCGGACCAAAGATGATCTTTTTAGGTCTCGTCCGATGCAAGCAAGGGGACCACAAAAAGGTAATTGATTTTATTGCTTGTTATCAAGCTCTATTTTCACAAATTTCTTATCCTTTATCGAACTCAGATGTTCAAAAGTTCTTCATTGGGAATTTATAGAAGTAGTGGCAAGAGAATTTTGCCTTGATGAAATATCATCCATTTGCACACCTATGTGTTGCACTTTGTGAATACCAACATATGGTTGCACAATTTATGGGTTCATCCTCACGCTCTCGTCCCAATACCCAATCTGTAGTGTTGGTTTCTTGCAAAAATAAAGCTATTGCAAATGTGGTCTCTACGTCTAAAGACAAGGGCCTAGGGTGCAATAGGCATTTGTACAAAACTATCTAAGTCTTATACTGTTGTTTTGAAGAAGTCAAAAAATAAACTTATGACATTGCTAGAACCCTAGCCTCTGATTGAGTCGCATCCAGAGTAATATGATGAGCAATAATTCTGTCAATTCCACTAAGTGCACAAACATGACACTGAGTGATGCATACACCTATTTCATGAGATCCAAGATTGCATCAATGACAAGACTTTCTATCTCGATGGGAAGAAACAGAATTCTAATAAATCTATTGCCAAGGCTAGCAGTGAGTTGGAAATTTGCACTGATCTATTTCCCTCTCATTTTGCAAATTTAGTAACATTATCTTCTACATCTTCTGAGTTAGTTCCATATGAGTACGTGAACATGGTTTTGTTCATGCATATCCCTCCTGAAAAATGTGAGTGTTATTCCTAATATAACTTTCACCTCGCATGATGAGCCTTTTAATAAGGATCCTTCTTCATTATACATTCCTGCCTAGATTAACGAAAATGTCGTAACCAACATCTTAATTGATCTGATGAGTTAGGTTAATGTTACAACAGAAGAGGCTCTATTTATAAACAATTTATGTAAGGGGAGATATGAAGAGTCGGAGACCACTCTCTGTACCCACGATGGACTCTCTATGGCCCCTATGGGCCCTATCTCTTTGTCAGTCTTGGTAGGACCCAAGGTTGTTGATGTCTCATTTGTCATCATTCCAGAATCTGACCTATTCAAAGCTAGGCAAGGCATCCCCTTCCTAGCCTCTGTGAATGGCATCGCCTCTGTAGTTCACAAAATTTTAAAGTTCCCTTATGAAGGCACTATGCTTGTGGTAAATGACACTGTCTATAAACCGCTAGTGTCATGTGGGGGCTTCTCACTAGATCACTTCTGGCCTGCACCAATCAGACCTCTCCCTACTAGGGGATATTTTTTATATAAATCTTATGTTAAACATAAGACTGGGGGCTTAACACTAAAGGTTAGTTATCCAATGTCTCCTTATGTTAATTTTGTAAAATCCTCTATGGTAGCGCAACAATAAGCTGCCTCTTCTACCTCGCCTAAGGGAAGGGGGAAGCTTGCTCGTGCTCTAGAGCCTTCTCCTTCTATATTTTTGGTTCCATCTGCTTCTTCTCATCTTGTCGCTACATCTTTGGATTTTTCTCTTGTACCTTGCATGGGAAGTGTGATGGTGCCCGCATGGTGAAAAGTGAAATGTCAAGTTTGTGAGCTTCTTGTGCTACCCATGATACCACAATCTATTGTATATGTCAGGGGGAATTCTTCCTATGGGATTGTTCCACCTTCTAAGCATTTGTGGCCTACTATAGTTCTTCCACCTGCCCCTAAGGTAGCAAACGGGAAGAGGCACACCACTAAGGCACCTATTTTTGCTTCTACTCTTGTGGTTGTTTCTGCCCCTGTGCTTCCTCCTCCTACTCCTACCTAGGAGACCATCCGTCCACCAAAAATGGTTGTGAAGGATACTTTTACGAATGAGTAGTAGCCTCCAATCTCTTCTCAAGTCACATCTTCCAATTTCCACATGTAAAATGCCCATTGTTCTACACAATAACTTTCCTAGGTTTTAACCTCAAGTAAATAGAATAAACATCTAACCATTAAGAGCAATAAAATTTTTCTTTTCAAAACTATAAAGAAATCATGCACATTTGAAATAAATATCTTTCCAAACTTTTCCATTGCATTATATCAAAGAATTACAACTTTCCAAAGTAACAATTTCATAGTAAATGATAACATTATATCATTTATCTTTTACAATCTTTCCATCATAATGAATACAAAATACACAAAAAAGGCTCTATAGAGCTTACTGGCAATAGATACGAATAGTCCTAGAAATCTCCATCCAAATCTTGGTCGCCTATTACTAAGGAGAAGCATCACTCAAGCACTTTTCTGCCAACCTTGGACTAACTACAGTCCCCCGCACAACTATCAAACTAATAGATGGCCCTACCCTTCGATGAAGAGATTGGTTTGGTAACCTCATAATAAATATTAAACTTTTCTGAGCTTGGTGTTGTGTCCTACATATCTAGATTTTTCACACATTGGCCACAACCTACTAATATGACATACCTCAACCTAGTACATAAACCTGGATCACAGTGACTGACAATGTAAATAGTGGCAACTTACACTACTTTGGCCAAAGTATTTCATTCTCGCTTCCAAGAGACGTCATATATTTCACCCACCTTCCTAGCTCAATTTATATTGACTATTCATAATCTATGCATAGGCTATCCCCTTCATTGGATTATCCTAACCCCAAGAATAACCTATTTCCCTCTTATGTTTACTATGACACTTCTACTTAAGTAATTCAAAGTAACTCTTTCTTACCAATTAACTATATGGAATAGTATAACGTCACATTATTAAATGACTCTAGTATCAAAGGTACAATCCAAACTATTAAAAGTCTCAATTCAAGGGTTTATCTCAATATTAAATGACTCCCTTCAAAATTATAAACTTATCAATAAATGACCTCAATACAAAAGTATAATTTTCAACAATAAATGACTTCAATCAAAGTAGAATCTCATCAATAAATGACCTCAGTCAAAGGATAATCATATCAATAAAGGATTCTCTCAAAATTATGGTCTCAACAATTAAATTGACTCCAATTGAAAGTATAATCAATTATCAAATGATCAATTAGATCATAGAGTTTAATTCTAACTTATTTGCTTCAATCAATAATCACATAGATAACCCAACAAAATAGGTTATTCCCAATATAGGGTTTCAATAAGAGTAAAGTAACATTCAAGTGATCATGAACCAATCATAGGAATTCTCTTTCAAAATACCTCAAATACTCTCATATTTACTACATTTGCATATTATCTGGAGGACATAATCAACTTGCGAGGAGTTGGTGCATCTACACCCACAGTCCTCTCACAATATAGTTTTGGGTCACCAATACACGAGTCCTCTTTTTAGATTTTTGTGAATAGAAATATACTTCTGATTCAAAATAAGAAAATGGCATAACCATAAAATGCAACTCTCAACCCTATTATGGAATATCGATATAACCTTCAAGTTTATACCCTAATACTAGGGATAAGAATCTCTTCCTAATTTCTAGGACAAATAAGTAATCAATCAAACAAAGAGTATCAATCAAGGTTCGCATAACATCGTAACCTAATAATGTTGACACTTCTACTTACACATTCCAATGTAACTTTAGTAACTCTACATCTTAACTTTACAAATTAAGCATCAACTATATAAGCTCTATACAATATTGAATATTATTATAAACACCCATTCCATACTATGGAAGATATATTCAAACAATCAAGTAATATAATTTCCTAAGAAAGATTCATCAAGAATATTTCGTAAATAATCAAAGAAGATATTAACCAATTCTTGATAAGCAATTCACATTTGTTCAATCAAGCAATCAAAGACACTCAATCTTTTCAAGAGCATTAAAACATAAAAGAGTATAAATCAACATGCTTGTTTATGCAAGCTCTAATTGAATAACCTGGAATCCTAGCTTGGCTTCCTCCAAAATTAGCTTAGTACTATCACTATCTCACTCCAAATTCTCTTCACAACCTCTCACAATACCACTCACAAACCCTCACACAAGTACTCTCACAACTCTTTCACAATCTCATAAAATCATAACAACTCAAGAAAATAACAACAAAATGCAAGTATAAGCATCCCTATTGTGGTTGAGAGCACGCCTATTTATACACTAAGATTGTCAACTAAGGGATAGAAACAAGGCATTAAGAATGACACTTATCAGCTCAAGAGGTTCGACTCAAAAATTAAAAGAAAAGGTGGCAACTAAATTCATTGCACAACAAACACATATGCAACCAGAGTGAATGAGTTGATGCCAAAATAGATAGCAAGAATGATGATCAGAAATGCAAGGCAATTTCCTCCTACAAGTCGACTTACTTGGCACAACTACATGCTTGACTAATTTTGTATTTTACAAAATACTTCTCATTCTAGAAATTCGTAATGAGAAATATCCTTCTATTTGATTCATGCCTTTATCAATTGGCACCACATTTTATCGTTCGTGCCATATTATATTGCTTGATGTTCGTTGTTTGATTTGGTCGACACTCTTTTTGTGCTTGGTCACTTACTATTGTTTTGGTTTGACAAAGTCTTGGCAGCCAAGTTTACACATTGGTTTAAACTCCCATTTACCTACCATATACATAGTGTTGGATTATAAGCTTGTGTTATTAGTAATACATAACCATCATTCAATAAGCATAAATCTTATCTCATGCGTTGCCATTCCTCATATTTTTGTGCCTAAGCATTATATGAATAAGTTGTGTTTTACATAAACCAAGCGTTTTAAACATTCCAGCACATGCTTCATACCAGTTTCAGTGCTTAATACAATTTGCATGTTATGTGCTTAAATAAGTATTTTAGTGTTATTGTTAAATCGTTAATATATACATTTAATATATATATTACATATATATATATATATATAATATATATATATATTGCATATATATATATAATATATATATATATATTACATATATATATCTACATATACACATACATGACATAATATATAAATGTATATATGTATATGTATAAATAAATGTACTTGTATATACGCTTCCATTACGTCAACTCATACGTGCTCATTAATATATATATGCATCTTTGTCTCAATAGTAAAGCACATATATTCACAATCTTATCGATCAACACATATATACACAAAGTATATATATCTCATCGACTAAGTATAAACACATAAGAAAGAACTCACACATTTCAAAGAAACTCAATACTTTGACTCCTAAGCAAGAATATTCACAAATGCAAACAAGACTAAAGATAACTAACTATTTCCCAACTATTATTCTGACTTAACCAAACTAGAAGTGTATGTGTGTGTGTGAAAGCTCAGTTTAGGTCTTTTATCAAAGGTTACCAGACCAAGTTATTCACCCTGAGTGATACTTCCCCTCTCTTCAGGAGGTTGGATACTTTACCTGCATCCAACTATACACTTTGCAATAGTAGTTAAACATTCACATGAAAAATATAACATTTGCATCAACAAAGCATTAAAATATTCACATTGCAATACATATTCTTTCATCACATTTCATCAATATAAACATAATCACTCCTTTAAAAGCAATAACATCTTAATGCATATTTTAGTATTCCATTCTCCTACTAAACATATTAAATTCAAGATTTGCATTTATCAATACTTTCACTCATGAAAGTAAAAGTAACTCGGTGTCAAGGAAACGAGGTGTAACATACTTCCCCCCTTGTGAATCATTGGCCTCAATGATTTTAAAACATATATATAAAGTCATATAAAGGTTATAACTTCAATTTTTTTCATTATGTAAGAAATAGGTAAATAATCAACTAATCTTCCTTCATAACATAACCCCTTGCAATCTTGTCCTCCCTGGACATTGTGTGGAGTGACCTTGCTAATGTATAGGGAGAACTTGTGAGCTTCACACATAATTTTTCTCCAAAGGATTATCCATCCTTTTTTATGTTAACTCATATGTGCATCACAAGTACAGTAGTAACTGTATCCTACATGACACCTATACCATAGTGACTGGATAAATATGTTCTCTTTGGCTAATGTAATTATCCTTAGTGTAATCCAAAAATAGAAAAGGAATTTTGGTGTATTGCACACTACACTGTGGGTCCCATCCTTCCCTTTGGTATTTACACGATCAAAAAACTCATAATCCAAGACCATCCATCACTTGACACAACCATTTACCTAAAGCATAATAATATTGCTTCTTAATTTAAGGTTTGTCTCAACAAAGTTTCCTTGATCCTTTTTGATCTATTATTTCATTTTGAAAACCTTTCCATTTTAGGGTTAATCCTATTTCTTAGCTTATCTCAGCTTTATAGAGATTCAACCCTTCTTCCTATATATATGGATAATTTATAATAAAATAAGTTTATTGTTTTCTAAAAATATTCCTCAAATCCTCCATGATTAGATTTATCCCCTTTTGCCTAATTGGCTAACATAAAGTAATAAATTGAGCACTCATTCAATTGAATTTTCATTGGATGATCATGGTTTTACACAAAACCTTATCATTACTTGCTTGTTCCCATCTAAGATAACCTGCTCAAGAACATTAAGCTACTGCTTCACACAATATGTTTTTTAGGACTAATATCCTATAAATCAAAAATTTCCAATCTATATTAGTTACCTTGGTAAGTCTATCCACCATAACATTATCTCAATTCCATCGACATAGAAATATCAAACTATACTAATGATCTACCACTTCCTCACTGGAATTTCATGAGAGTATACACGTCCTTCCAATGATGACATCATGTCTTCATCCTTTGGCATACTAGACAACAACTTGCTACATTCCTTGCAACATCTTACTCTATCACCTTCTAGATTTAGTGGTTTCCCATTCATAAAATAATTTTGTCATCACTATGTGTCCCAAGCACGACATCAATTCACCTCATCCATTCCTTAATCTCCCAAATTTTGGGTAAATAGGTTCTTTTCCAATTTATAATAGTCCATCTTGACTAAGTGAAATCCTCTTCCTTGGACTTGTGCCATATTTAATTTTCAAAATATAATAATTAAATATTGTTGCGGAGATGAAAATCCTTCATCCTAGGTCATCCATACCCTAGATTTATTTCGTCCTTTGATCATTTCCAAAGTTGTAATCCGATTTTCAGCTCATTCTTTTTCCTTCATTGAGCATATATACTAGTTCAAGTAAAAAAAATTGTCTAATCATGCTAACTTGACATTGTCTTTCAAAAGATGTCAACAATTATTACTTTCCTAATTTCCAATCATGAACATTTCTTGATAACTCATAATCATGAGTATTTAATTATTCCCTTTTCTATTGCATAGGCATTACTCTTTCCTTCCATGATCAAGTATACTGCCTGTCTTTCTCCAAAGTATCAATGATGTAGGAGTTGAGAAACTACAACGCCATAGGAGCCCAGTGATCTCTGCAAGCTGAGAAAACCTATTATAGGGAGAAGCAAAGAGAAGCAACAAGAACACAGTAAAATTGCTCAAAAAGATGGAGATTTGTATTCAACAATCTGTAAAAGAGAATTATTACAAAAGAAGAGTTTTCAACCACATATAGGTCAAAAAGCCCTAAAAAGGAAAACACATTTAATAATTAATATAATTATTAAATGTCTTATTATGCAAACTAAGGTGAAATGTTAAGAAGGAGATAAAGGTAATTTAATTAACATGATTAAATTTAAACCTTTACTCTAACATCCCCCCTTAAGATGAGCAAAAGTGCAACTACAAACATATGCAAGAAAGCAAAGGTAACTACAATGCTAGAAAGTAAACTTGGGTCCCGGCAACAAGGCCAGATAAGGTACCCAATTACAACCAAATCTCTGTAAAGCGGAGAAATAGAGAAAACCTCATGGGAAAAACTCTACTCCAAAAAGAGAAGAAAACATGCTAAAAAAAACATGAAAGAAGGAAGGAAGGCCTCACTGAGACCCCCCAAGGACAACTTCCTTCACCCCAAGCATGGAGCACAACTGAAGATAGCGCGGCGAAGCCAAAGGTTTAGTGAAGATGTCTGCAACCTGCTCCTCTGTAGGAATGTACTCCAAGATGAGAGAACCATCCAGATCAAGCTGCCTGATGAAGTGCATGTGGATTTCAATGTGCTTAGTTCGCTGATGCTCCGGGTTTTGAGAAATATGAATGGCACTTTGATTGTCACACCAAAGAATAGTGGGACTATCAGGAGGAAACCCAAACTCTATCATCAACTGCCGAAGCCATAAAACCTCCTGACTGGCTAACACTGCTCCCTCGATACTCAAGCCTTTGTAGATGATAATGCAATAGCTGCTTCTTGCAAGACCATGTAATGGGACCGAGAACCAAGGCAAAAAACAAAGCCAGAAGTAGACTTCCATTCATCGACATCACCAGCCCAATCTGAGTCAATAAAGCCAACAATGTAAGGGGATCCTGATGTGTAGTGAATGCCATAATGAGTGGTGCCCCGAATGTACCTCAAAATACATTTGGCTGCTTGCCAATGACTCTCATGTGGATCATGTGAGAATCGAGAGACAAGGCCAACCGCAAAGGAAAGATTAGGACGTGAGTGTGTCAGGTACAACAAACTACCAACCAACTGTCTATACAGAGTAGTATCCACAGAAGAAGTAGTACAAGTGGAAGACAAGACAACACCTGACTGAAAAGGTGTGGGGGCAGGCTTGCAATCAAGCATGCCAAAGCGCTGGAGCATATTAAGAGCATACTTCTGCTGAAATAAGGAAATCCCATCCGAAGACTGAATAACCTGCAGGCCCAAGTAATAGTGCAAAAGTCCAAGATCTGTCATCTCAAACTGCTCCATCAAAGCTCGCTGAACATCCTGAATCATGGAAGATGAGCTACCTGTAATGATGAGATCATCGACATATAGCACAAGAATCAAAAGATCGCCCTGCTGATGCCAAATGTACACTGTGTGATTGGAATGGCAATGTGTGAAGTGAGTGGAAAGCCAAAAAAAGTCCATCTTCTCATACCAAGCCCGAGGGGCTTGTTTGAGACCATACAATGAACGTCGAAGTCTGCAAACCAAAGAAGTGTCCTGCACAAAACCTTGAGGCTACTCCATATAGATCTCCTCATGTAGGTCACCATGCAAGAAGGAACTCTTCACATCCATCTGAAACACTGACCATCCCTGTGAAGCTGCAAGTGAAAGTACAAAGTGAATAGAATTCATCTTAGCAACAGGGTCAAAGGTCTCGGAGTAATCAATACCCTCCACCTGAGAAAAACCCTTCGCAACAAGACAAGCCTTATACTTATCAATAGAACCATCTGCAACATACTTGGTACGGTACAACCACTTGCACCGAACCAACTTTCTTCCCTTAGGAAGAGGACAAAGATCCCAAGTATGATTCTTCATCAAAGAAGAATACTCCTCATCCATAGCCGTATCCCACTCAAGGTGACCTGTCGCCTCTGAAAACTTTTGAGGATCATCCAAAATGGCATGACTCAAAAGACTAGAACCAGATGTTTGAGCACGAGTACGACGAGTATCTGAAGGATCACCTGCCAAACAACCAGCTGCATCAACAGTGACATGGGCCCACCTAGGCAAGGATGGAGCAACTGGTGGTGGTGGAGATGGTGGATCATCATCTACATCATCCTCAAGAGATAAGTAATCCTCAAGTGATGAAGAGGGAGGAGTAGGCAATGAGGGAGAAGCTGGTGATGGAGAATCCATCTGAGGATAGCGCTCATCAAACTGGACATCTCGTCGAAACAAGACCTCTCTGGAATCAGGATCAAACAACCTGTATGCCTTAACATCCTCACAATAGCCAACAAATATGAGTGGTCGGCTCTTCCTCTCCATGGCTTTCATCTGAGCATCAGGAATAAATGCCCAAGCCTCACTACCAAAAACTTGGAATGTAGAAACATCAGGCTTGACATGGGTCCAAGCCTCCTCAGGAGTCATATGTCGCAATGCCTTATGAGGCATCTGATTCTGAATATAATTGGCACAATTGATTGCCTCAGCCTAGAAGGAAGAACTCATAGCTCGAGACTGTATCATACAATTTGCCATCTCCCATAAGGTTTTGTTCTTTCTCTCAGCGACACCATTCTGCTGAGGGGTGTAAGGGACCGTAAACTGATGTTGTAAACCATGCTCAGTGCAAAAATCTGTAAAAGCCTGATTAACATATTCCCCCCCATTATCTGTGCATATCCTCCTGATAGAAAGTCCAGATTGCTTCTCCACAAATGTCTTAAAAATCTTGAATGAGTCAAAGACATTAGACTTGTACTTAAGAAAGTACACCCATGTACGTCTGGAGAAGTCATCAATAAAGGTGAGCACATAGCGGGCCCCTGAAAAGGAAGGAGTTGGAAAGGACATAAGATCACTGTGTACCAACTCTAGGGGTGCCCTAGCACGAGTGGCTTGACCCTTAGGAAAGGGATCTCGATGATGTTTTCCAAGAACACAACCTCGACATACACCATCAGTACAAGAAATCTGTGGGAGCCCAATCACAAGTGCCTGAGTACTCATCTACTGTAAATATCTATAATTGACATGGCCAAAACGCTCATGCCAAAGCCTGCTCACTGAATTTGAATGTGCGATAAGAGAAGAACCAACAGTGTCTAAACTCTCAAAGCCATCAAATTTGTATAAGCAAGATGCAAAATCCATACTCCCAGTAGCCACAACCAAGTCAGGATCGTGAAGGTCTCGAATAACCACATCATCTGGTGAGAACTCAACTGTCTTACCAAAGCCAGAGTGGAAAATCTGATAAACAGATAGAAGGTTTGTCAAAATTTTAGGAACCAGAAGCACATCCTAAAGACAACCACCATCCAATGAAACAGTACCTGAACCCTGAACTGAAAGTTGTGTGGAGTCACCAACTGCAATCTGTGAAGTAGCACTATGAGCAAGTGCAATGACTAAATCCTGTGAGTGTGAGATATGGTGCGAAGCACCAGAGTCAATAATCCATGTGGATCCTGAAGATGAGGCTCATGCAGAAAGAGCATGACCTTTCCCCGTGGACGGAGAAGGAGGCTGAGGTGAGGAAATATGATGCTGCGGCATGGCTTCCTCCAAAGCCTCTAATCATTCCCAACACCTGGAAACTAGATGTCCTTCCTTGCCACAGAAACTACAAGGATCACCTGGATTCTTCTTAGTCTTGGAGGAAGACTCACCAGACTTAGAAGATTTACCCTGTTTTGGATTGGATTGTGGTTTTGAATTTGTTTTAGGCAGTGGCTTGGAGGAACTCTCACTGCCAACTGAATCTGTCTTCGGCTTCTGTTTCTGCTTCTGTTTCCCTTGGGATGGCTGAGCAACCAATGCTTTATTCTTTGATCCAGGAAGAGTATCCAACTGTGTGAGCTTGGCTTTCTCTTGTGTCAATCGATCACAGAATACCTCAAGAGAAGGCATGGTAAAATGTGGACCCAAAGCATCCATGGTGGAATAGAAGGTAGAAGAGAAAATTTGGAAGGATCCTCGAAGCTTAGATAGAATCAGGTAAATACACTCAGTATCTGTTTTGTTTTTACCACAACCCTGTAACAAAGATCTGAGAGATTTGAATTTCATCAAGAAATCCTCAATAGAAGGAAAGGAATTAGGTACCAAAGTGGTCAACTCTGCCTCAATCTGAAGTGCTCGAAATTGATTAATGGTGCCAAAAAGTGTTTCAAACTTCAACCACATAGCTCGAGGAGTTGCACAACCCTCAAGATGAAAGAGAAGACTATCTAAAACATGCAAGGATAACAACCCCAT
Source organism: Sequoia sempervirens (assembly GCA_007258455.2). Lineage (NCBI taxonomy): Eukaryota > Viridiplantae > Streptophyta > Pinopsida > Cupressales > Cupressaceae > Sequoia > Sequoia sempervirens. Next base: position 5,477,152 of record VDFB02193867.1, on the reverse strand, counting down.
GGCCTCATCCATTCTGTTCCTGTGCTGAAAGATCTCAAATTGACGTTGCAACTGAGGTTGAACATCATCCAAACATGACCATAAACCTTTGGACATGAGAAGTCTTGTCATCTGTGCCTTCCAGGTATGATAATTGTGTGGGGAAAGACACTCAACCGAAGAAGAGTCTGCCATTAAACCCTGCACCTGTTCCTGCTTGTTTTTTTATTATTATGTGATCTTTCAGAATAGACAGAAGATGCAGAAGGGTTTTATTGTTTTGAGAGTTTTGGTGTTCTAGTTTTCTGATGGAAAATACAGAAAGCAAGAAAAAACACCCCCCCACAATACGAGAACCCAAACCCCAGTACAATTTTTAAAGCTAAAAAGCTTGAGAAAGCAAAAAATGCTTCAGGCAAAATTTTGTGTACCTAGTAATTTTTTGATGAAAAAAAGTTATTTTTCTGGAAAGAGCATCAGAAGAGCTTTCTGACGCATACTCATTTTCGAAAAACAGAGTCTGTTTGTAGAAGTTATGGCTCCGGGAGTGCGAAAAGCTTCATCTGACTTTGACTGCGAAAAACGGCAACCAAACTGGAAAATTTTAAAAAAATTCCTTCACTATCAGATCAGGCTTGGAGCCAGCTTTCCAACGCCTCTTTCCGTTTGATAAACAGAGCTAAAAATCCCGAGTTATGCCCATTTGACTGAAGGAAGCTCCAAAAGATTTTAAAAAAAATCAAAAGCCCTCAAGGGCTTAAAATCCAAGGCCCCTGGTCACCTGGGCGGACCAGGGGGCTGAGTGCACAGGGGTGGCGGAGCCATCGGCGGAGCGGCGCTGTGTGGTGGAGATCCGGCGGAGCGGCGCTGCGTGGTGGAGATCCGGCGAAGAGCCGGTGGCCGGCCGCTGGCTGAGACAACCGCTTGCCGAGCGACTCGCCGGTGGCTGCTGGGCGGCGCTGGGGTGGCGGCTGGGCGGCGCCACAAATTTACACAGGAAGCGCTGAAAATTAAACAAAAAACCTTTTTTTTTTAATTTTTTTGAAAATTTTCACACATTTTTCCTCGAAAAACGAGCCCTGAGGCCGTACGGCCTTGGGGCCTAAATTTTTTTTCCCTCTAGTGCAATTGTGCTCAAATAGGGCATGTCATATATGAAAATATAGGTTTTTGGCTGCTCTGAGTCCAACCGTGAGTTCTGTTTGAGCCCAAAATGCATCCAATGAAAGTAGTGCTCCATATCCAAACAAAAAACCTCTGAAATCCCAGATCTGCTTCTAATGCAAAATTTCTCAAAACAAGAACAGGTAGCTACAGATCTGAAGCTCTGATACCATGTAGGAGTTGAGAAACTACAACTCCATAGGAGCCTAGTGATCTCTGCAAGCTGAGAAAATCTATTACAGGGAGAAGCAAAGAGAAGCAACAAGAACACAGTAAAATTGCTCAAAAAGATGGAGCTCTGTATTCAACAATCTGTAAAAGAGAATTATTACAAAAGAAGAGTTTTCAACCACATATAGGTCAAAAATACCTAAAAAGGAAAACACATTTAATAATTAATATAATTATTAAATGTCTTATTATGCAAACTAAGGTGAAATGTTAAGGAGATAAAGGTAATTTAATTAACATGATTAAATTTAAACCTTTACTCTAACAAATGATATTATCAATTTGTTCTTTCGAAACAATTTCATAATAGAATTTGTGTTGCAAATATTTCTTTCTAATTGGTCATAAACCTTGACCTTCCCTCTACCTTTCACATCAATTCCCAATACCTTATTCTTTCAACTTTACCAACCTTATTGCGGTCATATAAGACTTCAGTTGTAGGTCTTTGAATCATGACTTACAAAGAAGTCAAAAGTTCTTCCAAATTGAAAAATACATTAATAAACTTCGTTGTATGGGGTACTTTATCTTAGTACATCTACTCTCCCTCTTCCCCCCTTAGTGTTTCCATGATATTAGATCAACTTTAAGTTGAACTCTTAACATACATTTGTTTTCTCCAATTTGAATTGATTTATCATTCATTATTGTTGGCTTTTTGATAGTTGATTGACCATTAATTACCTTTCTTACCCTCATCGGTATGCCTTGGATATACTTTTTCATTCACAAAGTTAGATTCATCACCTTCTAATCTCTCAGAATCAACGGTCGGATCCACCATAACGAGATCTAATGAATAATTAGCAACTTTACAAGCTAAAAGGTACTCTAGTTTTTCATTCCAATTCTCTTTTCTATGTACATTAATAGCCTTTAATTCGTAATGAAAGAATATCTCATATTCACAAAGCCCCCACTTGTTGATGTGTTAACGAGATTGCCTAAGGATCCTTATATCAATTTATGTCTTCTCCTTTATGAGTTGTTACCAAATTATTCTTTTGTTTTGACACATAGTTTCCCTCCTTAGCCAACTTCATTTTGGAACATCGAAACATGAGTTTACTTTCGTTGACTAGTTGGTGAGTTCAATATGAACTTTCAAACAAGCTATGTTCTAACTGAACCTTTGTCGGACTAATCCAATTTACTTTTCAAGTTTCTAACTTACAATCATCTTTCCAATTGATTTTGTCCCAATTCTTGGTAACTTTTTTTTCTCATAACCTTAAACACTCTAATGTTGCTTAGTTTCCTTTCCCCCTTTTTCAATTGGAATCTCCAAATTGACCTTGCTTATTTTGGTTGATGGAATCATGTTGGATTTTATTCTTTGTAGGTTGCTTCCTTTTTCTAACCATTCTGGTCTCTAACCTTCAATCAAAGGTATCAACTTTCTCTCTAGACTCCCATTGTTATTGCAAGATTTTAAACTTGTATCGAATCAAGTTAGTCAAGGGTTATCCAACCTATTTGAATACCTTTCTAGTTGATTTTGATTCTCAAAATGTTGACTTCCAACTTCAATCACAGTTTCCAAGTTATGCTACAATTAGTTATTTTCCAATAAAGCATACTCACCAATTCATAGTATCCTTACTAAATCCAAATTCCTTAACTCTTCGCAACTATAGGTTGCTACCAATAAGGAAAATTTATTCAATCCTCTATATCCCTTAGATTCATTTAAACTATTTCTAAAGGTGAGGGTACCCATTGGTAATCCTCCATAACCTTCCTACCAACCTAATTGCATAATCTTCTGCAATCTAAAGGTGTATCTTAATGTGTTTAGTTTAGCGGTTTTCAACTCTAGGGACCATTTTTCTCTAGTCCCAAACTTAAACAAGTTTTGAAGAATCTTAACTTTCCTTTTTGTTTCCCCTTTGTTCTTTTCCTCTTTCCATCTTGGCATAAGAACATTTCAACCTTTAACTTCCAATAAGGTTTACATTTGACTTACGTAATGAGCCCATGGGTTCCAGAGCTAAACCTGCTAGCTTAGATACCATGTGTAACATGCCCATTATTCTACACAATAACTTTCCTAGGTTTTAAGGTCTCAAGTAAATAGAATAAGCATTTAACCATTAAGAGCAATAAAAAATTTCTTTTCAAAACTATAAAGAAAGCATGCACATTTGAAATAAATATCTTTCCAAAATTTTCCATTGCATTATATCAAAGAATTACAACTTTCCAAAGTAATGATTTCATAGTACATGATAACATGATAGCATTTCTCTTTTACAATATTTCCATCATAATGGATACAAAATACATAAACAAGGCTCTATAGAGCTTATTGGCAATAGATACGAATAGTCCTTGAAATCTCCATCCAAATCTTCATCACCTATTGATGAGGAGAAACATCACTCAAGTGATTTTTCACCAACCTTGGATTAACTGTAGTCCATCACACAATTATCAAATTGATAGATCGCCCTACCCTTCGACAAAGAGATTTATTTGGTAACCTCATAATAAATATTGTCCTTTTTTAAGCTTGTTGTTGTGTCCTACATATCTAGATCTGTCACACAATGGATACAACCTACTAATATGGCATACCTCAACCTATTATGTAAACCTAGATCACAGTGACTGACAATGTAAATAGTGGAAACTTACACTACTTTGGCCAAAGTATTTCATTCCCTCTTCCAAGAGACGTCATATATTTCACCCACCTTCCGAGCTCGATTTATATTGAATTCATAATCTATGCATAGGCTATCCCATTCATTGGATTATCCTAACCCTGAGAATAACCTATTTCCCTCTTATGTTTACTATGGCACTTCTACTTAAGTAATTCAAAGTATCTCTTTCTTACCAATTAACTATATGGAATAGTATAACGTCACATTATTAAATAACTCTGGTACCAAAGGTACAATCCAAGCTATAAAAAGTCTCAATTCAAGGGTTTATCTCAATATTAAATGACTCCCTTCAAAAGTATAAACTCATCAATAAATGACCTCAATACAAAAGTAACCTTTCAACAATAAATGACTTCAATCAAAGTAAAATCTCATCAATAAATGATCTCAATCAAAGGATAATCATATCAATAAAGGATTCTCTCAAAAGTATAGTCTCAACAATTAAATCGACTCCATTTGAAAGTATAATCAATGATCAAATGATCAATTAGATCATATAGGTTAATTCCGATGTATTTGCTTCAATCAATAATCACATAGACAACCCTACAAAATAGGTTATTCCCAATGTATGGTTTCAATAAGAGTAAATTAAATTTCAAGTGATCATGAACCAATCATAAGACTTCTTTTTCAAAATACCTCAAATATTCTCATGTTTACTATATTTTCATATTATCTAGAGGACATAATCAACTTGCAAGGAGTTGGTGCATCTATACCCATAGTCCTCTCACAACACGGTTTTCAATCACCAATATGTCTTTTTAGATTTATGTGAATAGTCTAATTCAAAATAAGAAAATAACATAACCATAAAATGCAACTCTCAACCCTATCATGGAATATCAATATAACCTTCAAGTTTATACCCTAATACTAGGGATAAGAATCTCTTCCTAATTTCTAGGAGAAATAAGTAATCAATCAAATACAGATTATCAATCAAGGTTCGCATAACATTGTAACCTAATAATGTTGACATTTCTACTTATGCATTCCAACGTAACTTTAGTAACTCTACATCTTAACTTTACAAATTAAGCATGAACTATATAAGCTCTATATAGTATTAAATATTATTATAAACACCTATTCTATATTATGGAATATATATTCAAACAATCAAGTAATAGAATTCCCTAAGAAATATTCATCAAGAATCTTTCCTAAATAATCAATTAACCAATTCTTGATAAGCAATTCACATTTTTCTAATCAAGCAATCAAAGACACTCAATCTTTTCAAAAGCATTAAAATATAAAAGAGTATAAATTAGCATGCCTATTTATGCAAGCTCCAATTGAATAACCTAGAATCCTAGCTTGGCTTCCTCAAAAACCAGCTTAGCACTATCACTATCTCACTCCAAATGCTCTTCACAATCTCTCACAATACCACTCACAACCCCTCACACAAGGACTCTCACAACTCTTTCACAATCTCAGAAAATCAAAACTCAAGAAAATAACAACAGAATGCAAGCATATGTGTCCCAGCTATTGTGGTTGAGAGCACCCCTATTTATACACTAAGATCAGCAACTAAGGATTAGAAACAAGGCATTAAGAATGAAACTTCTCATCTCAAGAGGTTAGACTCAGCAATTAAAAGAAAAGGTGGCAACTAAATTCGTTGCACAACAAACACATGCAGCCAAAGTGAATGAGTTGATGCCAAAATAGACAGCAAGAATGATGATCAGAAATGCAAGGCAATTTCCTCCTACAGGTCGACTTACTTGGCACAGTTGCGTGCTTGACTAATTCTGCATTTTACAAAATGCTTCTCATTCTAGAAATTCATAATGAGAAATATACTTCTATTTGATTCATGCCTTTATCAGTTAGTGCCACATTTTATCATTCATGCCATATTATATGGGTCAATGTTCACTATTTTACTTGGTTGACACTCTTTCTTTGCTTGATCACTTACTATTGTTTTGGTTTGACAAAGTCTTGGCAGCCAAGTTTACACGTTGATTTAAATTCCCATTTACCTACCATATACATAGCGCTAGATTATAAGCTTGTGTTATCAGTAATACATAACCATCATTCAATAAGCATAAAGCTTATCTCATGCGCTGCCATTCCTCATATTTCTATGCCTAAGCATTATATGAATAATTTGTGTTTTACATAAACCAAACGTTTTAAACATTCTAGCACATGCTTCATACCAATTTCAGCGCTTAATATAATATGCATGTTATGCGCTTCAATAAGTATTTCAACGCTATTTTTAAATCATTAATATATACACATACATGACATAATATATAAAAATGTATATATGTATATATATATATATGTCACAACTTATAAGTTTATAGAATGCATTTATTTGATATTTGAATATTCATACACATATATACATACTTCATACAATGATGCATGTGTATATATATATTAATGTACTCATATAGACAATTCCATTACGTCAACTCATACGTGCTCATTAATATATATATATATATATATATGTATTATATATACATCATTGTCTCAATAGTAAAACACATATATTCACAATCTTATCAATCAACACATATATATACAAAGTATATATATATATATCTCATCGACTAAGTATAAAAAAATAAGAAAGAACTCACACATTTCAAAGAAAGTCAATACTTTGACTCCTAAGCAAGAACATTCACAAACGTAAACAAGACTAAAGATAACTTACTATTTCCCAACTATTATTCCGACTTGACCAAACTAGAAGTGTGTGTGTGTGTGTGAAAGCTCATTTTAGGTCTTTTATCAAAGGTTACTAGACCAAGTTCTTCTCCCTGAGTGATACTTCCCCTATCTTCAAAATGCTTGATACTTTACGTGCATCCAACTATACACTTTGCAATAGTAGTTAAATGTTCAAAAGAAAAATAAAACATTTACATCGACAAAGCATTAGAATGTTCACATTGCAATACATATTCTTTCATCACATTTCATCAATATAAACATAATCACTCCTTTAAAAGCAATAACATCTTAATGAGTATTTTAGTATTTCATTCTCCTACTAAACATATTAAAGTCATGATTTACATTTATCAACACTTTCACTCATGAAGGTAAAAGTAATTCGATGTCAAGGAAATGGGGTGTAACACTGCAGCCGATGTAACCAACTTGTGCATGAGCGCAAGTGCAAGCGAAAGGCTCTAGCTACTGAACATGCCACCTTGCAGAAGATAGAGGGGGAGATAGTGGCATATGTCCCTACATATTATGTTGTTTCGCTTTCTCTTGTTTTTTTTACCTTTGTTCCCATCACCTCTATTTTTCTTTCGGCTCCTTCAGCGAGTTGCAATGACGATCACCCCAAGGGTGCAAGTTCTCATCGCTCCCTCCATGGAGCCCCCTCTCTTAATGTCTCTCTCAGACATCCCTCTATTCTCACAACCCATAGACATGCCAAATACAACGATGGTATCTTTTGCAGCTTTGTCTTCTTCCTCCGCTTTAGCTTCTTCTGTGGGTATTTTGCATCCTCCGCTGAAGCACAAGCTGGAGGATGACCTCGCTGCAAGCGGAGGTCAAAAGAAGGGTTCACCTTCTTCGAAAGCTAGTTTTGTCTTAGCTTGCATCGTCCTTGTGATAGAGGAAGCCCTCACTTCCTCGGAGTTTGTCACTTCCCTCTCAATGAGTTTGTCAATGACTCTCAGGTGTCTCATTCTTCTCCCACTCGATTGACACATGGCACTCTGGTAAAGTGCATATTCAATTCGATGGATGATATCTTGGCTCTATCTTCGATCTTTACAAGATTGATGACTTTTACTTCACAAGAGCTCAGTGAAGAGGACTTTATGGGGCCTTCTTCTTTGGCCTTGTTGAAGGTGAGTCAAAGGGTACCACTCTCATTATCCCACCCTTCCAAGCCTATCCACCCTTCCCTTACAATGATCTAGATTGGGAGCAAGACTAGGGTGGTACCTCTTTTTTATATGTAGAATATATATGTTTGTGTGTTTGTGTTCCCTCGTTCTTATCTTTTTGTGTTTGTGATCCTACCCAGAGGACCCTTTCTACCCTTGTAGGTGCTTGGATACAAGAGTAGAGAAATTGTCGTACACTTCTTTTGTTTGTATCATCATTCTTCTACATGTCATAAAATTGATTTTCGATATTGCAGACAATGCAACGTGTTGGGAGCATTTAGGCCTCCTTCCATGTTGACCCAATTTTTATTTTTTACTTTTTCTTCATGTGCTCTTCTTCATGTTCTGGGAAATTTGGGGATTGATGACCATTCGTTCATACACTAGATTATATCTATTTGTATCTATGAACAGATCTGACCCCGAATTCTCAGATCCCCCTATCTCTTGATTTCTTCGTCTTTGTCTACTTCTTGATGTTGTGGTTCTTGTGTGTTGTCCCTCATGTGTGTGCCAACATACCACAAATACATCTTTCCATGTATCTCACTTCACATCTATGCCTCTCCTTTCGCTCCTTAGGATGTCATGTGATCCTTTGTGTAGCACACACCATCCTAAGGGGGGGCTATCTATTAGATTTGGTTGTGAAACCACCCAATATCATAATGATTGAAGGAAAGCAAGAAAAGAGATTAGGAGATAAATAAACTTAGCACTCCCTTAGCATTGAACTAGCAATCCATATTATGTACTAGCAAGGGGAGGGGTGAGTGCTGCTTATATAGCAAAATAATGGCAGATAATTCCAAGAGGAGTAATAACTCCCAAGTGCCCATAATAGGTGGGAGTTCTACCTACTTAGTAAATGCTAGATAACATGGTTATGCCTACTTAGATAAATACAAGAAATGGTTATGAAAGGTGGCTAATAAATCCAAAAGAGGATGTGAGACTTAACTACCCAAATGTGGGTGTGACACATGTGAGTGATGGATTTATGCCACATGTCCTCATATTAACCATTCTAATATAACCTAAGCAAGCTTAATAATGTGTGTAGGAAAAATAAATATTCCTTAACCTAAGGAAAATAAAAAACCTACACTAACACCCCCCTTAAGCATGGCTTAGGTGGGTGAAAAGACACAAAGATGGGTCCCGACTACTAGGCCATGTTAGGTACCCAAGTACAAAATACTCTCTCACAAATGGAGAAAAGGAGAAAACCTAGTGGGACAAAAATCCTCCCCAAAAGAGAAAAGAAAACAAGTTTCCCAACACAAGAAATAATTCCATGAAAGGAAGAAGTCCCCTCCAAAATAGAAAGGATAAGAAATACTATGTATCCTTCCCTTAAGTAGTCAATTATACCAATGGTTGATGCTCGAAACTAGATGTATAAGATGGACCATGATCGTCGAACAATGTTCCTCCCCTTAGGAAGAAACAAAACCAAAGGTGAATGAAGAACATCTTCCCAAACCTGAAAGGAATGTGAAGGAAGAAAGTACAAAATGTATGAAGTCTCTAAAAACTGCTCATCTGTCTCCATGTCGATACCAAAAGCTGCCACCATCAAATCAGGCATTCTAGGCCACATTGGTGAAGATGATAATCCAAAACCTAGTAGAGATTTATATAGAACAAGGTCCAAAGACTCAACTATCTCCTCTAAAGACAAAGATGCCTCCTCCAAATGTCGCTCAAAAGTATCCATACCCATGTCAAACTGTGATGAATGATCATGTGGAGAATGAACAAGAGGACCCAAAGGTTCCTCCACAACAACTGAAGAAGAATCAACTTCATCAAAGAGAAGATGAATGTCATGAATAGTGTCTCCCAAATCTGAAATATGAGTCTCTATGAACAAACCTGCAATGTCTGTCAAGTAGTCATCCCAAGTAGCTATATCTAGAAGACAATGTGTATCCTATTGCACTGAATCACAAGAAGCCATGAATGTAGCAACACAAGTATCCTCAGAAGCAATAGTACATGGAGAAGGAAAAATGCAAGGCTTAAGAATTGGATCACATGTGAGAATACCCAAGTTCCAGTAGCCAAAGTTCTCAAAATCAAAGCTTACACTAGGAGTGTGATCAACAACCAAAGGATCATAACCATCATCAAGTAAAAAGTATAAAAAGCTATATAACCGAGATGCATGATCAACCACCCTAGTAGCAATTATCTCTCTACTTTCCAAGTCTCTAATGATAATTTAATCAGGTGTGAATTCCACAATCTTCCATGTTCCAACATGAGTGATCTGATAGATGGAAAGAAGATTGTTTGAAAGATGAAGTACACACAAAACATCATTGAAAGTGTCATCCCTAATATCAACATAACATTTCCCAACTAAATGCATGTATGTATTATTTCCCATTAGAATATGTGGCATAACACAAGGCTCAAAAGAAGAGAACATAGACTGTGTAGAAGCCATATAACAAGAAGCTCTAGAATCTGGGAACCATCTCCCTGATCCAAGACCTGTAGAGGCACAAAGAGATTTGCCTTTTGATTTACTTGTCCCTGTAGTATGGTCTTTTTCCTTATCAGATTCTGATTGTTTTGAATTTTTGGAATTAGAAGAAGTTGAATCAACCATTCGAAAAGGCAAACTAATTTTTTTCTTCTCAAAAAGATGTTTTATTTCATTAATGTCCTCCTTGTAACAAGAATGTTCTTCATATCCACTCCTCTTGCAATATGCACAAGTGGGATTATCCTTCTTTCATGAATCCTCTTTTGAAGAGAATTTAGAGTCTACTTTAGAAGTAGATGAAGATTGATCTGACTCTTTCTTTCTATCTCCTTGGTTCTTTTGTTTCATGTTTTGCTTATTAGTGCCTTGTTTTGCAGCCAAGGCATGAGACTTGGAAGATTTAATAATTCCCATTTGAATCAATTTATCTTGCTCCTTTGTGAGATCAGTTGTGAACTCACCTAGAGAAGGCATAGTAAATCCTTTTTCCAAGGCTCTTTCATTACATGAAATGTAGAAACAAACACTATGTATTTTGGACCAAGTTTTGAAAGAATGCTTAAAATCAATTGTGAGTCATCCTTTTTAACTCCACATTGCTCCAACTGCAATCTTATGGCATTCAACTTAGTAAAGAAATCATGAATGGTGTCAAAATTGGATGGGCTCACTCCTATGAGCTCGTTCTCCAATGAATGTGCTCTCAAATCATCTTGTTTACCAAAGAGAGTATTTAAAGTATTTTACACTTCAGTTGGTGATTTTGCAAACATAATATGAAAGCATAGGTTAGGAGACATAGCCATGCATAATGTGCCAAAAGCTTCATCACACTTATTGAACCATTTAGGCTTTTCTTCATCCTTTGTAAGTTCCTTATCAATACCCATTGTTATTCTATACAATTTTAACTTTCTTAAGTGAAGTTCCATTTCATTTTTCCACTCAAAGTAATTGTATGGTGTGAGTAGGGGAATCATTTTATCCATTTTAGATTGTTGTTGCAATGTGAGAAAATGCAAGAAGAAACACATAAAGAAACCCCCCTTTTTCACTCAATCAAGAATTCCCCCCAACAAAAAATGATTTGGCACTTTATAAATCAGTGCGTTTACAATGTTGGAGTTGTTTCCAGAGTTTTACAAGTGTCCAAAATGGACTCAAATACTGAAAGTACAATAAAATCTCGGAATGAGAACCTCAAAATAACACCAATGTGTAGTTCACGAAAAAATATTCACTTTCAAAAAAAGAATCGCCTCAATCCAAGGTCATACGTGAAAGTTACATCCATTTGAAGTTCAAAAAATGATGACTATCCTTCAAATCTGATGAGAAAACTAATTTTCTGAAAAACTGGAATCACTTGAGAAAAAACTAATCACACCACTATGAAGAGCGCAAAATTTTACCCCAAATCAAAAAAAATTCTCGCAAAACGGAGCCTAGATGATTGAGATATCGTGCTTCAAAGTTGAGGTGCAAAAATCAAAACTACAATGGAGAGAGGGTCACAAATTTAAAAAAAAATCCACCTCCACCAAATTTAGCTGAGGTCTTGCTAAATTTGGAAAACCTACCAAATTTTTCTGGACCACCAAAATTACTGCCAAAAATAGAAAACTACTAAATAAATTTGGTTATAGCCAAATTTGGTTGACCGCCAAATATACTGCTAAATGTAGCAAGGGTACCAAAGTATCGGCATGAAAATTGAGGAGAGTACGGTGCGTAGGCTGAAGTATGACTCAAAAATTTATATGATTTTCATTTTGTTTTTTTTTGTTTTAAAAAACAATTCAATAAATATTTTTTTGAAATAATAAGTTTTTGAAGGGAGAAAATAATATATAATTTTGAAAATAACATGTCGTACGGGTATGTCAGATCGAAGATATGCTTACTTGACATTATTGGTATATTCTCTTCAACCTCTTTCTACTTCATCTCACATATGCACTAACACGTGTGCTAGGTATTTAGCTAAAAAGCATAAGAGCAAGTTGTTTCCTATAGTAGGTGTTGTAATGGCATAAATCTACACCCTAGGAAGACTTCTCGTTTATTTACCCTTACTTTAGAATTACAAGTATGATCATCCATAAACCCATCCCTGTCTTCCTAATCTTCCCACGTGCCCTTGTCTTTTTGCGTCAGTGGAGGAATATTTGTCGAGGACGTGCATGCGCCATGCGGACATTTGTGTGTTGTGCTGCTATCCTAACAGATTCCTAGCTCTAAAATCCACAGAAGCGTTGTCTCTTGGTTGGTCGCAAAGGTAATGTTCTCTGTCAAATCTTGACTGACGAAAAATGACTCCTTGCCTCCATTTTGCTCATTCAAACTCATTCTTTCACTCTCTCTTACAAGCTTCTACATTCTCTAACTCATTCTCACTCTTTATTCACTTCTTGATCATTCTTGCTCTATCTTGTTGCTACCAGCTTTCTACTTGATCTCTACAGTGTCTTCTTGCTTCAACACCATCGTCATTGCAAGTTCACAAAGTTCAATCTCCTCAGCATTTTACTAGCATCTATCATCTTGTAGAGTAGCATTTAGGTTGTCATTGCTCTCTACCTTATTGTGCCATTTCCATTCTCTCTTCTTTACCACTTCCTCTATATCATTGCATATCTTGTTGTCCATAGAGATGGGAACACTGAAACGGGGGTTTGACTAAGGCAAAACTCAAAACACAGCCCCACTTTTCATGTCTCTGTGTGTGTAGGTGCAGGTTCGTCCACTCGAAGCTAGTTGGAGAACTGGACTATGCGTGAGTGGTATCTTTTCCTACTCTTTCCTTATCATTTTTCATCACTAGAATAATTCTTTCCAGTATTCTTGTTGTATTGTTTATTTTCATATTTTCATATTAAACTGCCAAACTATAAAACTATGTTATTCAGGTTGTAAGTAGACCTTGAGCATCTTTGACAGCCATTCGACTTGTTGTCCATTCAGGATGCCAACGCATCCCTAAGACTCTAGCTCAGCACGTTGAAGTTCGGTTCCCGTGATGTCGTCCTCAAACAAAGAGTTGTCAAAGTTGTAGTTTGAGACCCTTGTGGTCTACTCACCCAATTTCTAGAACACCTATTGTTACCTATTGATTAACCTAAGGTAGTTTAGGGCAGTTTGTTCCTTCGGGATCTCCCATGACCTAGAGCCTTAAGTGTAACCAATCCCCTTACTCTATAGGTGCATGGCATGCTAAGTGGATTGTGGATCTCATTCATGCAAATCTCTATGAGCATTCTTGGAAATCTTATATTGTCAACAATTTGTGGTATTTTTTATTGTTGATGAATGAATTCTTCAAAAAGATGTGAATTTACTTCTTAAAAAAGAAGTTTGATTGCTATTTTTCCTTCCTATGTTGCAAGGTGTTGGTGGAATTATTCACAGGTCATTGGATCAAGACTATGGTTTACTAATGTGGGAATTCTTCTTCATTCAATTCAAAGAATTTTGTGAAAAAGAAGTTATTCAACGCTAATTAACTACACCATACACTCCACAACCGAATAGAGTGGCAAAAAAGCATAATAAGACTATCATGAATGGCATGATGTGTGATGCACAACAAGAACATATCCAACCAATATTAGAGAGTTATGAGCACAATATTTAATCTCCTAAAGAAGATTCCTTGCAAAATATCACACGAGAGCAAGCTTGGTTGGATAACAAACCTAAAATAACATTTTTTGTATTTTTAGTTTAACTACATACACTTCAATTTGTCATTAGAAAAGATAAGCTAGATTCCAAAATTATTATATAATTCTTAGTTGGTTATAATGGGAAATCTAAGGCATACATAATTATTGATATTTCTACTAGCTAAGTCATATTTAGTCAAGATGTTGTAAAAGAGACAAACATATCTTGTATGTGTTTGATAGAAGGGCAATGATGTTCCTAAACCTAGTATTATGGCACTTTTGAAAGATGAGCCTTTTAGCTCATCAAGTCATCTTATGCATTAACTTTTGGTTAGTGGTTCTCCATTTGTCTATTAGAGATGCAACAGTAAAGGTATTTTCACTCCAACTAAAGCTCCATCTAAAACATTGCCTTCACAATGTTTTCCGAAGGCATATCAAAGGTCTAAGTGGTATTATTCCACTTTGCAAGTTGTAAATCAGGATGAACTTCCTCAATCAAATGAACAACCTCAAAGAAAATGATCTTCAATTTTTTAGTAAAAAAGACAAGCTAGATTCCAAAAGTGTCATATTTCTTTGTTGGTTATAGTGGACATTGTAAGGCATATATATTTATTGATATTTCTACTAAAAAGTCATAATAAGTCAAAAGGTTGATGTAAGAGAGGCAAGCATATTTTGCATGTGTTTGGTAAGAGATCAATGAAGTTCATAAATCTAGTATTATGGCACCTTGAAAAGATGAACCTTTTAGTTCATCAAGTCACCCTATGCATTAACTTTGGATACATTCTAAGTTCTTCATTTGTCTATTAGAGACACAAGACGAGATATTTTCAGTCCAACTAAAGCTCCAACTCAAATATTTCTTTTAACAAAAATTTCACCTAAGGTATATCAAAGGCCTAAGTGGTATTATTCCACATTGGAAGGTGTAAATGAGGATGAACTTCAATCAAATGCACAACCTCAGCAAAGGAAAACACATCACTAGTTCAATTATTAAGCATGTTCATTATGTTTTTTTTTTTTTTTCATATTTTTCTTAAAGGTTTGTTATCATGAAGGCTAATCGTGTAGATACTTCTCGTTATTTCTACACATTCGAAATCATGTTGTAATATAGTGACTGAATATCTAAATCCTTTTAGCTTAGTCATATAGAGGGATTTAGAATGTATTAGAATAATTATGTAATAAAGTGTATGTTTACACTTATAATAAATTAGATAGTTAAATGTAAGTTATTAAATAAGGTTATTATAATTATTGTAGCTCATTAATAAATTGTTGTAATATTATTGGTATAATATTTATAACATCAATGTGAATTGTAATAGTAAATTTTTAGATCTATAAATAACTAAGGAAGAGGTACTAGCAATTGCATGGACTATTGTAGGACCTTCGTTTTTTTTAATGTGAATTGGCCTCTTCTCTATCTACAATTAAGGGTTGGAGGTGTGACTCATCACACAACTTGCCACATTAGCATGTCTAATGATAAGTGTCCTGAAATTGACTTTTTAAATATTCGATCAAAATTTAATCATGATATTCCTAATAATTAAACAAAAAATATCATTTATTGTTAGATAAATATTATATTCTTATTTAAAATATAACTTATATGCAACCTAAATGATCTCAATACTTTTTGGTAACCATAAATCTTGTTATCTCTAACCTTTATATCCAACACAAAAGGACCAATAGCTAAACACAAAAAAAAAATTAGTTTTCATAAACACAACACACTATTATTTAAAATACAACTTATATTCAACTTTAAATGATCATAAAACATTTTGATAATCCTTCACATTTCATGAGAAAATACTAAGTATTTATTACGCTCGCCTTTCTTATTTGTGATAGGACAAACTATTAATATGAAGTACTCAATGCATATACATTACCACCCCAATAGTTGTACACATAAAAACAATATTTTCCACTATGATAACAATACTTGTTTAAATGAACACCTTATTTTATAAATGACACACTTATAATAGATTCATCTTGACCAAATTTTGATTTTTTTATATATGAACTAATTATTGACAATATATAGTACAAATATATCTCAATACTAAATCTTATAACCACAAATATACCCAAAAAAAATCACCTTTTCCCTAAATCTTGTTCCTTCATTCCAACTTTATAATCCAATATAGTTATACTATCTAGTTGATGATATGTCAAATCGAATTGTCTATGCAGCATACAAAATGACCATTTGACCGTGTTTATTAACTAATTAAAAATAAAAATACAGTACATTCTTTATTTTTAATTAATTAATAAATACGGTCACCGTTTTGTAGACTGCGTAGACATTGCCCAGAATTACGGGGTTAGCCATCTATAGCCATCTAATTCTCTGTAAGATCAAACAGTAAATAAATATTTAGTCAATTAAATTAATTAATTACTATGTTTTTCTGGGGAATTACAGAGAAAGAATGATGTTTTTATATGTTTATGTACTTAAGAAAGATGCGGAGTCAATAGGGCTCAATTAATGCAAGAACAGCAAATAACCAAGCTTTATGCTTTAGTAAAGAAGAGAGGCAGAATAGTAATCCGTTGTGGTTAGAGGAAGAAGAAAATCAGAGGTGGAAAAGGATATCTCAAGACTCAAAAGGTGGTGTTTCGTCTTTCGGTGCAAACTTGTTGGGGTTTTGTTGTCTTCACGATTTAATCATATGTAATGGCATAAATACATTGCCGAGGTCAGGGGCCTTCACATGTCACACTTATAATGGGCAAAGCGTGGTGGACTATGTCATTGGTTCACAAAGTATTATACCAAAGATAATTGAGGTTGAAATAGGGGGCTGCCCATTAGAGCTAAAATCTGATCATAGTCCTATTTACATTAAACTTGGAATGGAAAATGATATCCAGCCGAGAACTAGTTTGCAACCTGACAAAAGAAGGGATCTCCAAGATAAAATTCTGCTAACCCGCGAGAATCAAGACATATTTAGAAACATGCTCGAAAAACAATTAAAAGAAATAAAAAGCAGTGGCAGCCCCAACAAAAACCAAAACTTTATAAACAGCAGCAAGTTGATGTCAATCATTCACAAAGCTCTCACATCATGCAAAAGAGCTAAGGGTAGAAGAAATTCCAAATGCAGTTTTCCAGCTAATCCATGGTATGACGAAGAGTGTAAGGCAGCTAAAAGGGGTTTGAAAATTTCCGGAAAGGAACATGCAAACAAAAAATTGTATGAGAAATTAGTAAGATTAAAAAAAGAGGAATTCATGATAATAAGAAGGAAAGAACTAATTTCTCTTGGAAGGCACAACCCGAAGGGTTTTTGGAGAGAATTGCAGCAGGCTAGAAGTACAAATGAGAATAACATCACAGACATTCAATGGTTAGAATATGCAAAAATATTGTATGAAAGAGACCAAGAAAAAACCTTACCTCCAGCAATAAACATTAATGATAAACTTTTCACCACAAAGGATATCAAGGTTGGTATTAAAGCTTTGGCAGTGGGGAAGGCTCGGGACATCGATGGTTTACAGGCTGAATATTTGAAATGGGGTTTAGAGATCTTGGCACCGCATATCAAGAAGATTTTCAATAGGATCATTCAGCATGGGTTTCCAAAAAATTGGACAACAAGTGTGGTTATCCCTCTTCACAAGAGCGGGGATGTCAACAATCCGTCAAACTACCGCACCATAATGATTAATCCCCTTTTTGGGAAGCTCTTTGGGAGCATGGTGGAACGTAGAATCAGTTGTTGGGCTGAGAAGGAAGGTAAAAGGGCAAAAGGGCAAGCTGGGTTCAGACCAAAGCATTCTACAATTGATCATTGCATCACTCTCAGACATATGGTTGAAAAAGTTTGGGATAAACAAGGTAATGAGGTTTTTTGCTGTTTTGTTGACTTCAAAAAGGCTTTTGACACAGTCCCTAGAAGCAAACTTTGGGACAGAATGGAGCAACTTGGAATTCCGGAAAAGTATAGGGCTGCTGTTCATAGGCTTTATGATCAGGTCCACGCCAAAATCAGAACAAAGGCGGGTCTTTCAGAGTGTTTTGGGAGTGACATTGGGGTCAAGCAAGGCTGCCCTTTATCTCCCACTTTATTTGGGCTGTACATAGACAAGTTAGAAGAATGGTTAGACAAGAGGGGGGGCGATGGAGTGTTCTTAGCCACTTATGTGGTTAAATTGCTGCTATACGCAGATGATCTTACCTTAATGGCAAATTCAGAGAATAGTCTTCAAGAACATCTAAAAGCCTTAGAGTTGTTTTGTCGGGATGTAGGGATGCAAGTGAACATCAGCAAAACCAAGGTCATGATTTTTACGCTGAAAAGAGCTAAGAAACAATTGAACTTTATATTTGAGGGAAGCTCTTTGCAAGTGGTAAATGAATACAAATATTTGGGTCTCGATTTTTGCAGCAATCTCAGTTGGGAGACTTGTAGGGCAAAAAGGATTCAAGGGGGCTGGAAAGCCCTATACTTGCTTCAAAATAGATGCAGATCAGCTGAGCTATGGGACTGGAAAACAAAGAAGAAATTATTTGGGCTGCTTGTCACTCCAGTAGTATTATACGGCTGTGAAGTTTGGGGCTGCAACACTTCAGCTCTAAAATGGAGGCAAATAGAAGGATTACAAAAGCATCTAATCACCAGCAGTTTTAAAATAAAAAGTACAGTCCCGTATGAGATTGTCCTAGCTGAAGCGGGGGCTTTCCCAATGGAAATGGCAGCATTAATCCGTTTATTAGGTTATTTGAAGAGAATTGAGAATATGGGGGAACACCGGTGGCCCAAAATTGTGGTGGAAGAAAACTTAACTAGAAGGAAGAGCACGTGGATGAGGCAAAATACCAAGTGGTTGGAAAAATGGGGGATAAGCATGCAAGAGTGCCCAAACACCAATGTAGAAATTAAAAGGTTTGTGAAGGAGAAAGCCAAACAAATCTTGTGGTCAAAACAACTTAGTAGAAAAAGGGAATATTATGTTTTGCACTTTAACCACACTTGTGATCACGGGCAAAAGTATTACGTGGGGGCAGATATAGAGTGGAAGGCTAAAATGTTGATAGCCCAGCTGAGAACTAGCTCTCATCGTTTGAGATGTGAAACAGGGAGATGGACAACACCCAAGGAGGCTTGGGCTGATAGGATTTGTTGTTTCTGCTCTTCGGGTTTGGTGGAAACGGAATGGCATTACATCATGCAGTGTAAAGCGTACGAGGACATTAGGTGCAGTTACTTGGATCTGTTTAAAGTCAAATCGTTAGAGGCTTTGTTCGAAGAGGAAAAGATCGTTGAAACGGCAGGCTACTTGATCAAAATACACAGCAGAAGAAACAAAATTAGTAAAGAGTTAAAGGGAAACATAAGTACTCGGTGAGGTCGGCGGGTGCTCGGTTTGTATCAATTTGTGGTTTCAGTTCTGTTTTGGGGTCCCATAGGCCAGCTGGTCTCGTGGACGTAATTAAAAGCATTCATTCATTCATTCATACGTTTATGAACTTGAGAAAAATGCGCAGAATCAATGGACCTCGCACGCGAATGCGCAGGCCGAATTTTGTTTTTAAGTTTTTCTTTGGGAGTATGTCAATATAAATTTTGGCGATCGGAAAATTGATAGAAGTCGCGAGGCACGGGTGAGGGGAAGGACACTACATCACTTCCTCGCATTCTTGTGGAATCAGTACAGCGCTCCGTGGTAATTCGCATTATGCAGATACGCGGGAGACGTCACTGCCTGCTCCCCTCTATTTCCGACAAGCGAGTCCTATGGATATTGCAAGTTTGTTGGCGCGATTCGGCGGAATTCTACCAGGTACTCCCCGCAACCGCCACAAATCGCAACACTTAAACCTCTAAGTGCCTTAGAAATATCTATGGATGGACATAACCGCCAGGGTGGATCTTCAAATCCTCCGATATGCTTTACTTGTCTTAGAAACCACCCTCGGAATCTTCTTCCAAGGTTATTTTTTCAGAGGTGTGTGCGCTCAGTCTGTTTTGGGAGTCCCCTGCCTAGGTGAGGCGCTACGGGATGTGTGCTATTTAAACGCTAACCTGGTTAGGTTGCGACACGATAGAGCGCCAACGAAGAGATGCCCTACACGTATGAAGCAATTGGTGCATTACATTTATGTTGCAACGAAGGTGCTCGAATTTTCGCGAGAAGCCTGTGAATACGCTCACGCATGTGCTTATGTTATTGCAGCTATCTAGACGATTCAAAAAATATATTATCTATCTTCAATTTTTGTTGCAGATCACCCCTGTGGCTGGCCGCAAATCACTTGTTCTCAATCTGATGCAGCCCCTGCAAATGTACTCCAACAGAATCCCTGTTCCTGCGAGGCAATTGGTGTACAGCATTTATGCTGGAACGCAGGTGCTGGAAGTTTCGCGAGAAGCCTGTGGAAAAGGCTCACGCATGTGCTTATGTAATTGGAGATATCTAGACCATTCAAAAAATAAATTATGTATCTTCAGTTTTGATATACACCACCTCTGTGGTTGCAAATCACATGCTCACAAACTAATCCAGAAAAAGCCTCAGCTCTCGCAAGTTAGTCTCTTAAACAATACTCTACCCCTGCAAATGCACTCCAACAGACTGCCCTGTTCCTGCGATTCATACTCGATACAGTACCCAAAGTACAGAAACTAGTGAAGAAGAGTCCTGCTCAGGAAAGTATATCAAAAGGAGATGCGGCAACGTCCCTTTTCATTCATGATCAAAACAGTCACAGCAAATGAAACCACAATATTCAAAACTTTTGAACTACAAAAATAATCACCCACAGCACAGCTCAAACATTAGCAGATACCAAAACTGATCAGACAGATGCAGCAATCTTTTATTTCCCGATCAGACTGATACGGAAATGAACACGGCTTATTGGAGCTTTATAATAGCAAAACCCATTCCTACAGAACCGATATCATCTCCTCTACATCAGCGTGAATATATCCTGTCCCATGCAGACCACCCCAAGAACTCTACGGAAAACTCCCTTCCCATGACTAAAAACTGCTAATCTAAAAAGAAAAGCCTGAACCAAAATTTTTAAAATGTACAAACACCACCAATGGCAGTTACGGTCAAGAATACAAAAGTTACTCAGTGGAAGGAAATGGAAGCGTAGAACCCGTCATAAAAGAGCAGTTATATCAGTTTTCTACGTGTGTTTTTGGGATGACCAGTGTTGCAGCCGCAGGCATGACAGTTTTGCTCAGCATCTAAGCATCAAAGATTTATAGACCAAAAAGGAATTGTTTAACTTACTTGCTAGATCAATACATATAACTTCATGCACCTGGTTATACCCTTTCTTTAACAAAACATTTCCTACAAGACAAACATTTCTTTGCAATGCTGAAATAAATTGAATGGCACTTATCTTACATACTACAGTCCACACTTTCTTCTAAATATCATGGCTCTACTCATATATTTAACAATTGCATCACAAGTCAAAATTTGTCCTCCTCGTCCTCTCCATGAAAGACAATAAAATTGCAAAATTTTCCATATAACCATAAACATATTTAGAATTTCATATGCATAAAATGAAACTATTTCAACTCAAATTTGCTTCTAATAACATATTATGAAATAATTACAACTCAGCTCTATCTTCACAAGAATGAAACTCAGCACCCCCACCTAAAACCATCCTACGAAAGAACATAATTAGCTTGCAAGTTAAAGAGCAATTTTCAGGTGTCGCCTTAATGGTGCACAATGATTCAAATGTGTGCCTGAGATGTGAACCTGCAACCTTTCCCTGCATTGTTAAAACGCCTCTCAGTGCGACTCATCCTTGAAAACGTTAAAAAGAATAAAACCCAGAAGAGAATCCAACTACGCATTCATGTGCATGCTCACAAACTCAAAGGAAGGACTTAAGTCTTACCTTGAAAACTTCAAAAGGGCAAAAATCAGTTCCATTGCAACCCTGAATATCAATAATCAAACAAATAACAAAATGTTAATCTCCTGAATCATTAGATAAAATTGTCCATAACAAACTATCAAATGAAAAAAAATTAAGCAAGAAAAGGGTTGCTTCAAAATTCTCAATTCAGTTTATTGATAAATTCAATTGAAAACAAACAAAATAGTTGCAAAATAATCACGGACACATATACATAGAGGCTATCAATCTATTTTACGAGCCCTAGCTTGCTTGTCTATGTACATTCTATACAAAGACATTATCATAGTAGCGTCACACTACCAAAACACAGTGATTAACCCCAAGTAATCACCACCCATCTCATTTGCTATACTGTTTTCTAAGTTTTTCAAAAGTAGTTCTGAAATTTTTTATATATATCTTTTTTTACTTATTTTTACATTTAAAACTAAAAAAAATTAGAAGCATGAGAAGATTGGAAATTTTTAGTTTAGGGTTATGCAATTGAAAAGCTACTTAATTCCTCTCTATAATTTACTTAAATTGTATCCCTGCAAAATTTCTCAAAAGTGATACAACACGTAGACAAACTGTTTAAATCCCACAAGTAAACCCAATACAAAATGTACATTAGGTAAGCGACTACATGCTAGACATCAACAAGATGGACAATATACAAGAGGATAAAAAGACTTTTAAAGTAAAGCACACAGAGGCTCCAAAAAGTGAACATCAAATTCAAAATTTCCAAAATCAGATCCATCCCAGAAACATGGCAAGTGGAAATAAATTAACTTGTAGGAGGCAAGAAAATACGCTTTAGGGAAAGATAGGACCTAGATTAATATCCTCTGTTGTATGATACCCATGGGGCCAAAAACTCAGATCCATCCCAGAAACATGACAAGTGAAAATAAATTAACTTGTAGGAGGCAAGAAAATACGCTTCAGGGAAAGATAGGACCTAGATTAATATCGTCTGTCGCATGATACTGATGGGGCCAAAAGCTTGGGGAAGAAAGGCAGTATTTGGGTCAGCAAGACTACCTCAGTTAAATCTCCAGTGAAATCACTTGGAGATGAACATAGTATTCATAGAGATGAATATGGTATTCCTTTTAATGATGTGCTCTGTGGAAGAGCCGTATTGATAGAAGATCTACCATCCAGAACTAGGTTGGACAATGTTTCAAGGGAAAATAATTCAAAAATCATCTAGAGCATTGTTTTGAACCCAAATACAGCGTTTAGGGAGCAAGGCACTTAAGCTGAAGGTTGGAACCTATTCTAAAGGCATTGAGGGTTTTTTCTAAAGGCTTTCAGGGTTTTTGTTCTCTGGATGATTCTTGTCTTTTATCTCCATTATTTTGAAAATAATTTGGGATTTGATTTGTAGTTTCAAACAAAAAGAGGATACAGTATTTTAAGGATAGGAAACACTTGGAATCTGATTTTTTCAATTGTATTTGGATGCACAAGATGTTATACCATTATGACCAGGGACACTGAGGGATGTGTCCTCATCACCTTCCCCACCCCCCCTGTCCAGGATACAAGGACAGCAGGGGTCAGGGGTCATCCCTTGGCCATCTCAGGGACATATCCTGGGAATGACAGCTAATGAGGCTAGGTGTCCTGATGTGTGCCGGAACAATCACAGATGTCTGTGACATCCCCTAACCATCCTGGGGATGCCTTTGGAGATGGCTAGGCATCCCCTTTTTTAATATTATTTTTAAATGGTAATTTTTTCAACATATAAAAATAGCAAAAAAAGGCATGGAGGATCCACAAGGCTTCCCATGCCCATTATGAAACCTTAAACACACCCTTTATGTAACCCACTCGCCCATTTGCAACTCCATTCACAACTACCAGTCATTTTTGCACTTGCAACTACAAATTTGAAAAGAAAAGAAGAGAAGGGAGTATGCACAATATATGACTAGTTAGTAAGTTACCAAAGAATATCCTATTGAAAATGGTAGAGCCAACACAAATAAAACTAGATCCCAACATTGCTGCACAACAATATTAAAATCATAAAATAAGAAATTGATGTATTTGGGATGAATACTACATTGATTTGCAATGGCTTATAATGCCATTCATTTTCCCATGTATAACCACCCCAAACTTCCTTACAGGAATAACTCCCAACTAACCTATTTAATTACTAACTATTAACTAAACATTTATTTTATTTATAAATTAACATCTATATGTTAATTTATTTTATTATTTAATCTAACCTATACTATCTAATGGTGTAATAAATCCAACATCTCCCCCCCGCTATTACATCAATCCGAACAAAAGACAAAACACAACAAGGACCGAACACAGCAACCCTTATAAAGACTTTGATGGAGTATCTCCAATTTTCCTCGTTCACTCAAGAAACACCAAATTGAACCCATTAGTGGATCTCCTGACTGTCAAACCTACAAATACTTGTGAATCGAGACATACTCAATTATCCAGAAGTACACCACTCCTTCGTAAATCAAGACAAACCCCATTATTCACAAGAAAAGACACCAACCAACTATGAATCGACACTCACTCAATTATTCACAGTAACACAACCACCAACCAACTATGAATTGAGACTAACTCAATTATCCAAGTAACACTCCTCATTTGTAGATTGAGACTAACTCAATCATCCACAAGTACACACTTGCAAAATTATGGATTGACACAAACTCAATTATCCATAGGTACCAGTCACCAAGTCTATAGATTTAGAAATACTCAACTATTTGCAAACCAAAACAAAATTGTTGTGCCCCCCTTGCTCCATGAAGGGACTCAAGATGAAAATAGTGCTATTTCTCATGCAGTGTATCATCAATGAGTGAGATGCTAACTCAAGATGATAAAATACCTCTCACCTCCAACCTCCAATATAGTTGTGCTTGGTCTTTACCTGTCAAAGGTAACACTATACTTTCCAAAAGCCCAATCAACATGAACAAGATTTTTAAGTGCATTTGTGAAGCTCATGATGCAATGGGATGTCAGGTTCAACTGAAAATGCATCCATACAATCAACCAAAAGATCAACTTTACAAATATACCAACATTACAATAAACCAATAAAGATTTTTGAACTTGTAACCTCCAATTACATCTTATATCTCCAATAAAGACCACCTTTCCGAAAATTCATTAATCTTATCCCTCTAAACTAATCTTTTCAAATACTTACCCTTTTGAAACCTTATAACCCCAAACAAAAAGATACTTCCCTTACCATAAAACACTTGCAACCCTAAATCTTTGGCGCAATGTTTAACAATGTCACATCAACCATTCTCCTACATGAAGTTCATGGCCAAAGATTTTCAAAGAATAGATTTTTTGAACTGCTGAAAGGAACCGTGCAGCTTCCACAGAGTTGACTCTTCCAGATTTTCTATGCACTAATTTCCTTCACCTATATGCTGGTTTCACTCATTTCTCATATGATTTTATTTTTCAAACACAATAAGTGAAAATCTACAACAATCTACATGCCAAAATAGATAAAATCTTCAAATGTCTTCCTCTAAATGCTTTGGGGATTCTATATTTGAAACAGATTGGGGATGATCCCTTTGCACAACAAGAAAGTGTTTCCTCTCATGCTCTTAATTCACAGGCACAAAATCAGTTTTCTCTGATACCATATTGAAAATGGTAGAGCCAACACAAATAAAACTAGATCACACCATTGCTGCACAACAATATTAAAATCATAAAATAAGATATTCATATATTCAGGATGAATATTACATTGATTTGCAATGGCTTATAATGCCATTCACTTTCCTATGCATAACCACCCCAAACTTCCTTACAGGAAAACTCCCAACTAACCTATTTAATGATGTAATAAATCCAACATATCCCACCATTTACACAAATGAAACTCATGGCTAGAAGGTATAAAATAAAAAAATCACCCTCCTTACTGCCAAATATGATGATTTTCTACAAAATCTACAAGTGGCGCCAAAGGCACCTCAAGAAAGTTGAATACAATAGTTTGCTTGATATGTTTTGATGTTCTTCAAACAATTATTCCACTGAGATCATATTCTCATTGAGTTCTTAACTCAAAAACACAATAATTCTATGTTCATCAACAAAACAATTTAGATTGTTGGGTAGTATTCTTTAGTTGTTTAGTTCTACAAAGTAACAAATAGGGTGCATTATACCTTCAATACTTTTGTTTCGTCTACAAAAATGAAGGTTTATTACAGTTATTATACATTCTTTTCTCTCCCAACTTCGCCCCCCCTCCCCCTCTCTCT
>VDFB02193867.1:5385925-5450458 GCA_007258455.2 Sequoia sempervirens | reverse complement strand
CCCTCTATCTCTCTACAATATGAACATAGATTTTCAGTCCTTTATTTTTGAAAAGGGTTACTGCCAGATTAACCATTCTATGTGCAACCTTATTATATTCTCTTCATACACGTACAATTGAGCAATATTTTAAACTTTATGGTAAATAAGCAGTTTGGTGAATTCTACTTCACATCTTTTGGTTGATTTTGTGTCGATATCTATACCATTAAAAACTTTGATTGTAGGACCAGCTGATAAAAAAATTATGATACTACTAGACTCGCCTTCAATCTGAAATTTCTGGATGCCTTTGGTGAAGGCCAATCGTATCCCACAAATTTAAGAGAACAGTTCATCCACATTGGCATTTTGTTCACCTAAATGTGAGAAAATATTCTAGTTGACGCTTTTTCATTTAGTTAGTGACACCATGTCAAGCTTGATGCTTCAATAAATGATAACAATGCAAAGCATGAAGACTCCCACACCACATTATCAGATTTTTCTATTTATGATGTATCTTTTGACACTTTCTTTGCAAGATCTTCCATCAACAAAGAGCTAATTTCATAGGAACCTTATTGTGGGGCATTGTTCATCTTTTTATTGAATCTCAACTTGATTATTGTCCTCATTTCTTGGAGGATATTGTTTTGTTTGATGAGAATTCCCACTTAAGTGTTTTTGGAACATCTTCACCTCTTTGAGATTCCAATCCATGTGGCATTGATCATCTTTTTGTAGGGCATTGTTCATCGTTTCGGTCAACTTGATTATTGTCCTCATTTCTTGGAGGATATTGTTTTGTTTGATGAGAATTCCCACTTAAGTGTTTTTGGAACATCTTCACCTCTTTGAGATTCCAATCCATGTGACATTGGTCATCTTTTTGTGGGGCATTGTTCATCTTTTTATTGAATCTCAACTTGATTATTGTCCCCATTTCTTGGAGGATATTGTTTTGTTTGATGAGAATTCCCACTTAAGTGTTTTTGGAACATCCTCATTTCTTTGAGGATGTTGTTTTTCTCTTTGGCTAAGAGTTCTCGTGTGATTTTTTTTAGAACTTATTCTACTCTTTTACTTTAGTATTCCCATTATCTTGTAGATTCTCTTTCAGTGAATGAAATGAGATTACTTGCCATAGACCCTCCTATTGTGATGGGCATTCATGTAATGTCCCCTTTTGGGATTGCCCTAAATCTTGCCCTAGAATCACAAATTTCATCAAAATAGGAACTGTAATATAGCTAGAGATATAACTTACCAATTAAATGCCTTTTAACAAGATAAATCCTGATTTAGGTCCTGCAATCATGCCAAGCACTATTGCATATGTATATGTAATTCATAAAAGAAGAGTACAAATAGGTAAAATCATCACAACTCATTAGATAAGCCATCTTACATCTATAATTATTTTTAGTATTCAATCACAATAGGTTTGAATGAGGGAGTATGATAGGTTGGCCCAAAGCACACCCCACACTAAGCCCAAGAGCGGACACTCACCCTCTTGGCCCCAAGTGGCAAGCACGTTGGACATCCAGCATGGGGTAGTCTACCTAGTGGGGTGCTTGTATCTGCCCTCCCTATTCATACCTTCTTATTCATCCTCTTATGACTTCTGATTTCTCCAACAATCAACCATTGTAGAGGTTGGATAGAAAATCGCAATAGAGTGCTCGGAAATCCTCCTATCAAAGCCCAAGAGCAGACACTCACCCTCTTGGCCACAAGTGGCAGGTGATGTACCCAAACCAAATTTTTTGCTTCATCAAGGCATTTTGCATAAAATAGTCTTAACCTTGCTAAAATGATGTAAAATATAGTTTTGGGCAATATCAAGCATGGAGTTTTGTTGATGGTTTTGTTAGTCAAAGGCAGTATCCATTGATCAGAACCTGAATCAGAGACTCAAAGCAAAGCATTTCACGGTGGAGGAACATTTCACGACAATAATTATACTTTTTTGATGGTCATTTCAGTGGCTAAAATGAGGATTTCAATGGTCAATTTTTGAAGATTTCTCAAGGAAAAGTAAAATTGCGCCCCTGCAGCCCAGGGGCGCCCTTCTATTTGAAGGCCTAAATTTTGTGATAAATGCTCAAGCATACAGTCAATCTCTTCAAAATTAGTCTGCCTATCTAATGAGATGTCCAGCGAGGCTTTCTGAGACTCGTAACTCTGGTTACTGGCGACAGAAGTTGAAGATTCCAAAGTTCCATATTGCAGAAGCTTGTCTTTTTTCAGCTTTTGCGCCCCTGTAGCTCAAGGACGCATTCTTTAAAGGAGGTTTAGATCTTGCTAATCTTGATGGATGATGCATTTGATCTCTTCACGACCAATCTGCCTGTCCAACGAACTACTGAATGCGGTGATCCGAGGTCCGAAGCTCCGGCAGTCGACGTCAGAAGGTGAGCTTATGAGGAGAGTTTACATCACAGGACTTCCTCACATGGTGTAATTGCGCCCCTGAGCTGGTGTAATTGCACCCCTGTAGCTCAGGGGCGCCCTTCAAATTGACCCTTCAGATGGCAGAGTTTGCAAACGAGGTCTTCCTATCATGTGTGCTACTCTAGTTCGCCTTCACGATGCACCAAGTTGCCTGTTAATCCAACATTCTGAGAGATTGTGGCAGAGATTCTACTAGGCACGTAATTTCACGAGCGGACTGGCATATCAATTTCATTGTATTTCTGTAGGTCAGGGGCGCCTAGCCTTCAGGCCTGTCAAATGAAGTTGTTGACGTTCGAAGTCTTCACGAGACTTGAGCGTAATTACTCCAGCTATTCAACGAGCCCAGCCGTCAGCCTTCGGGATTTGGCAAACGCTCATACGTGTGAGGTCTTTGGCAAAGTACTGAAAGACGAAAACAGCTCAGGAAATGGCTAAGTCCGGTCGTCTATTCCATCTTGGGAAAGGCGCCTTTCTATTTGAGGTCTTAGAAGCAGTTTTCTTGCTTCGTCGCCTCTAGAAACGTCTCCCGTATGTCCTTCTGGCTAAGCGTTGAGACAGATGGTGCTCGAATCAGGTCATCCCAGCTCCAAATATCAGAAGTCAAAGTAGGGTATCTGGTTGAGAGTTGCAATTTCGTCAAAATGGTGTTCGTGCCTTCTCAGGCCAAGGGCGCTTTTACTTTTGAGGCCCTTAATGCATTTTTCAGATGCCTTGCATATATTCGTTGGATGCAGAATACCTCTAGTCATGCATTGTGCTTGGTTGCCTGTCAGCAGGGTTCACCGTTCGTCGTCGGCAGCCGTTTGAAGCATCAGATGGCAGTTTGGAGAAATGGTTAAGTCTGGTTCCTGAAAGTCAATTTAATCAAGGATACCTAATTCTTTGAGGTATTAAATGATGGATTTTGTAGTGATGATTCCCAACAGACATTTCTTCCTTGCTCTGCAGGCTTCGCAATGAATACACCTGCTCAGTCTCAGCCTCATTCGGTCACCTGGAAATCAGTGTCGAAGATGGCCAGTTGTAACTTTATAGTCAGCTACAAAATAGGAAGTTAATAAAAAATGCAATATCTTGAGCAAATGGACGCCTATGAGGTCAAATGAGGACTTTTTGAAATCAGTGAAGTTAGTCGGTGAATCCTAAAGCTTCATTCATTTTGTCAACTGAAGTTAAATAATATTTAATATTTATTCTTGCATATTTTTGCATTAAATGGCGATTTTCTAAAATTGGTGCCTTTTGCAAATTGCATAATGAATATTTTATTATTATTTAAATTTTGAACTTCAAGTCAGTGGCAGTGTAACTGAAGGGGGTCCAATCAGAATCATTTTATTTCCGTTAAGGTTTTAAATCTTGCAGTGAACAAGATGGTACAAATTTTCTTTATTTAAGCATGGCGCCTTTCATTGTTCATTCTCACAGCTTCAAGAGAAATTCGCAATTCTTCAGAGCAAAGGCAATTTTACAAGCAAAGGCGAATTTTCAAGAGCAAAGGCGAATTCATCATCAGCAATCAAGGGCGATTTCATTAATTCATTCTTTTTGCAGGTTAAAGTTCACATTTATCAGCAAGTTTGAAGAACAGGGGCGATTTTCACTGAAGAAAGAGCTTATAAAAACGTCTTTTTCTTCCTTGATTCTCAAATTTCTCTCAAAATCCGATTTGCATGTTCCTGAAATTGGCGAATTTGACAAGTCTAAACATCTGGATCATTCCTATATAACTTCCTCGAATTAAAATCGTGCGTTTGATTTTTCAGGAATTTTTAACTCCAAAACATTCATTCTTGAGTTTCTAATTTTCTCAACTGAAAACTCTTGGAATAGTCGAGTAGAGGTTAGACTTTCGCATTTCTGACATTCTGGGTTGTCTTAGAATCTTTTTCTGGACAAAACCCATATCTCAGATTTTTCGCCGAAAATAACTCTTCAAAAGGCTATTTTTAGTCTCAACAGGCTATTTTTAGCTTTCCAGAAATCTTGTCAGAACATAGTCAAGTTCATAGTCAACAGGCGAGTTCTTCAGAATGCAGTACACTCAGCTCGAATATAGGACCAAATCAGTCCTTACTCACGACTTCATCAGGGCAGTTGAGACGAATCTTCACAAGGTACTGCCAGAAGCAGTCTTAGATCCAGTCAAGATCAAAGGTTCGATTATTCAAAACATTCAGCAGTCCAGGTTATTGGAGGCCGCTTCCATTCCTATCTCCATTCATTGTATTGAGTTCGTAATGTCTTGTATTAAGCATTACGATTCTACTACTCGTGAGATAGTGTCAGTAGATGGACGAGTTATTTGCAGTCTCAAGCCTTTGGACGTGGAAAGAAGTTTTGGTATACCTCAGCACCCGAATAGTCTAGTTATTTCTATGGAGCAGTGCGAGCATGCATTCAATGCTGATGTGGACAAGTGCCAGAATAAAATGGCAGAAAGATGGTTAAAGCAAGCAAAGAACAGATTGCCAAACAATGTGGGTCGTGGTGAGTACAAGGATAAGTACTCGATTCTAATTACACTCTTGAATCGTGTCTCAGGTCAATCACATGCTAATGTTTTCCAGCCTTGGATGTATTACCTTATTGGTCGCATCATATCTGGGCAGGAGCATTATGACTGGGCGTCCTTCATCAGCAATATTATCCACAAGCAGATCACTGGTTTCTTAGTTGCTCATGAGTTTCACATGTGTTCTTATCTCGTGTACTTGATTGCTTATCAGGGTTAGTTCTGAGGACTAAACACCGTGGGCATTCTCAATGTTCAGAAAGTCTATCAGTATTATGATCAGCTTGAGTTCACTAAGGTTGAACGTCATTTCAAGCGTGTTCACAAGGCTTTTCTGACTTATACAGTGAGAAATTTGGACCGGGAGTTGCAAATTCGTATCTCGGCAGTTGCTAGAGCAGCGATGGATGGTTGGGCGGATTGGTTTATTCAGTTCCCGACATACACCTACATCCGAGTATATGGATTTATAGGAAATCTAGCTATGCTTCCACGTTATCCTTCGGATAAGGCAGTCTTTATGGAGTTCCTGAGGCAGTTGCATGATGTTCATCGTCTTTTACGCCGCAAGCATAGACCAGCTGCCAACTTTCCTTTTCAGCTTGGAATGTATTGGTGCAAGATGACAGTTGATGCCAAAGTTGCAAGACAGGAGCTCAAGAAATATCATCTCAAGTATCTTGTTGAGGCACGTGCATATGATCTTTCAGGTCATTACACAACTCGCCTTGCTGGACGCGCATATCATGAGCCTTCTATGGAGGATTATTGGGCAAATTGCGTAGATGATTTCGAGGTTCATAGACGTAGCTACGGCTACTTCTCTCTCACAAATTTCTGTTTTCTTATCAGAAGATGTGGGAGGTTTATCAGATAATGAGGGAGAAGTTCTTCCTCAGTTTTTTAGAGAGCAGGTTGACACACAGCCACTGCCAGCAGTTGATTGGTACGCCAAGGAGTACGCAACAGTAAAAGAGAGGTCAAGTAGAGTTATTCAAAATAGTATACTTTACCTCGACAGCAAGAGGACCAGGAGGGTAAGTGTGCCTAGGGCAGAGCCGCCAGTAGTGGTGAATCCTTCACTACCTTCCTCGTCAAAACCTAAACAGAAGAAGAGGAGTAATCCTCCTAAGAAAGGTCAAGCGCCAAACAATTCAAAAGTCAAGGCGCTTGCCACTAATACACATACGGAGCCTGACAGACAGCCTATCACAGAGCCAGTTCAAAGGCCAGTTTAGAGTCCGCCAGTGCCTGAGGTTCAGCCTCAAGTTCCTACACCAGTTCCAGAGCAGTCACCAACCCCAATTCACATTGAATTGGATTTAGACTCCCCATCTCGCAGCAGCGCCTCTACATATTCACTCTCATCACCGCCTCCTGTTGCTAGTACAGATCCTTCCAGTAGCATTTGTTGATGTTTAATACAGCTGCAGTCGTATTCTTCCAACATATACATATTATGAGGATAATAATTAAATATAGACTTCATCTATTTAATTATTATTATATGCGATTAAATGAAGACACATACTTTGATTTATATATTTATTAATGAAGAGGTGCGAAGCTTATCATGGAGCCGACTTCATTCTTCTTGGGATACGATTTTTTAAAGGTGGCCGACCTCTTGTGAAGAGGTGTGAATATTCATTCAGGCCGACTTATGTTAAAGAGTCATGTCCTTCCACTCTTCATGGTATATATTTCCATCATTCGCTCATTTGAGATTCATCAAATATTCATTCGATACTTCATCACATTCACATTCACTCAAGTGCGATTTCATACTCAGATTTTTGAAGGAGCAGTTTGTAATCAAGAAGGAAGACTGAGATACCTACAGTCAGTTTTGTGTTTCTCAGATCTGTATCTGCATCTTTAGTGATGCTGTGTATTGGCCAATCATTTGGCTCTTTGTATGTGTAACTTCATTATTGAATATTCAATAATATAAGAGATATTATTGGCTGGGTTTTTCTCCCTCAAGAGGAGGATTTTCCCAGGGTATTTGTTGTGTTCTGTGTAAATTTGAATTAATTTTCTGTGCATGTTAATCTGATCACTTAAAATTTAACATGGTATCAGAGCGGGTTTGAGTAGATCGTGATCAGATTTGTCTATACAGCGGTACTCTCTTCTCTTCGTCCTAATTCTTGGTCTATCTCTACTTCATTCAAGATGGTGAATGGATTGAAGATCGAAGATAGACTTGAGGGAGTGTCAAACTATACTTCATGGAGGTTCAGAATTATGTTCTCTTTGGAAGAAAGTGAATTGGCTGAGTTCGTGGAGAGCAAAGTTTCGGAGCCTGCAGATGAGGAAGTGAAAGTTCAATGGAAAAAGAAAGATATCAAGGCAAAGAAGATGCTGGTTGATTCCGTAAAGGATCACATTGTCCCTATCATCTCTAAGATTAAGACTGCAAGGGAGATGTTCAAGTCTTTGGAAGAGATGTACGAAATCAACAACACAAGTCGAGCTCTTGCATTGAAGCAACAACTCCATCATGTGAAGATGGCAGAAGGAGAATCTATCATCGTTTACTTCATGAAGATTTCTGAATTGAGAGATCAGCTCTCTACCATTGGTCATTTTGTTGATGACAAGGATTTGACCATGCTTGCCCTCAATGGTCTTCCCTCATCTTGGGAGTCTTTCATTCAAGGAATTAGCGCGAGATCGAAACTTCCCAAGTTTGATCGTTTGAGGGCGGACTGCATTCAAGAGGAGTCTAGGTTGGCTGCGAGAGGTATTGGTCGAAGCTCTACAAATGAAGACATTCATGTTCTTTCTGCTCAATCCTCGAAGAAGGAAGGAAAGGGAGGAAAGAAAAGATATTTTAAGAGGAATAGAGATAAGGGGTCAGATGGTGCTCCTGCATTCAAGAAGAAGTGGGACCTCTCCAAAGTCCAATGCTTTCGCTGTGACGAGTTTGGTCACTATGCAAAGGATTGCCCAACCAGGCCTAATCAGCATGCTTCATTTGCGGATATGAATAAGTTTTCTCCTCAGAAGGATTCTAGGGAATTTCTATTCTAAGTCATGGGCCTGTGTTCAAGCCGTAAAGGTTGTGTACTGATCTATGCTCAAGAGCAGCGCATCTTGCATCCTTTAGAATATTTAAAGAGATAAGTATTCTTTGTTTGTTAAGTTATATCTTTTAATTGGATCTTATAATTAAAGAGAGATAGTGGTTTCTCTTGAATTGTATTCTCTAGCATAAAGATCCTTTGAAATTATTGTTTCATGCTAATTATGTAGATCTCTGAGTGTGACATTGAGATGGAAAAGAGAATTGCATTTTCGTTGTGATAGGTTGATCACATCGATATCATTCTCTAATGTATGAACTGTGATTAGAGCCTTGACTCTTGGAGAGAGTTGGTTCTACTCGCTAATTGCATAATGCATTCAAGGAATTTGCAGTTGTTCAAATTGTCTTTTGTTGAGAGGAGTAAAAGTTGAAAGAAAAGAGTTATATCAAAATTCAATAAAGATAAGTTTCTTTATTCCTTCATTTTGATTCCTTGATATATTTCTTTTATAGGTTGATTTACTTATTCATGTTTCAATATTGTTCATAAATTCCTATGTATTCATGTTATAACCTGAGATAGTAAACTTCGTATGATTCCAGCCTTGTTATTTCTTTGGGTAATTATAAACTGTTAGTAATCTCTCTCTAAAATGCTTGCAGTTCACTGTTCTAGGAGCAAGAAGGTGATGAGAGATTGCTTAGTGATGAAAAGCTTGAGGCATCTTGTGAGGAAGTCATGCCGACCAAAGAAATGTTCAAGCAGCCATGGGACTGAGCTGGTGGCCAGAGGGAGTTCACTTCCAGAAGTCTTCTTTGCAATCTCTGAAGCAAGGATCAAGAGGGAGTTTTGTAACTCACTGAGAAGAAGTGAAGATTGTTGTATTGAAAGGCTAGGTGCCAAACCCTTAGAGGATTTCTTTAGTTGCTGAGATCAGAATTGCTCAAGACTGTCTTCTAGATTTGCCATTGGTAGCTCCGCAAACCTATTCAGAATAGAGTAATTTGGGAAGAGGTCAAGGAGGACTATCTTGAACTCTCTACAGTATCTGAGGTGTGCTCTGAGGCAAGTGTTGCAGGCAATCTTGTCGAAGAGGTCAGAAGGTTGATGCAAGTGCTTGAAGATTCAGAGGGAGCCTGCAAAGCCTGAAGAAGATGATAATCTTGTTGCAGCAAAGCATATCCTGAGATACTTGCGTGGCACAGTTGGATATGGATTGAGATATTCTTCAGGTTGGGATCTGCTATGATATCCTGGTGCAGCAGGAAGCAGTCTTCTGTGGCATTGAGTACAGCCGAGGCAGAGTATATTGCAGTTTGTATGGCAGCTCGGGAAGCAATGTGGCTCTGTAAGCTCCTTGTAGGATTGTTTGGACAATCAGTGGAGCCTACTGTCATTCATTAAACAGAGTTGCGTGAAGCTATCTGTCAATCTTGTGTTCCATGACAGAACCAAGCATCTTGAGATCAAGTACCACTATATTTGAGATATGGTACTGGTGAAGGCTATTCTCTGTGAGAGAGGTTCGAGGTGAAATCCCTTGTTAATGCATTTCTCTTTGAGATTTGAGGTGAAAGCCCTTGTTTCCACCCTCTGAGAGAGTCATGGTGGATGTCATGTGTGTGACTCCATGACATATCTTGTACTTGTGTTTCACCCTCTGGGAGAGCCATGGTGAAAGTCACGTTGAGGTGACAACATCACGCAAGTGATGAACACTTGTACTTACCATAGTATGGTTGTAGCCATTATGGTTGATATCGTGTTGAGGCGATATCTGATATCACGTTGAGGTGATATTCTTCTTTTCACCATAGTATGGTTGTAGCCATTATGGTTGATATCGTGTTGAGGCGATATCTGATATCACGTTGAGGTGATATTCTTCTTTTCACCATAGTATGGTTGTAGCCATTATGGTGGATATCGTGTTGAGACGATATCTAATATCACGATGAGGTGATATTCTTCTTGTTCACTCATGGTTGTAGCCATAGTGATAGGTATCACGTTGAGGTGACTTGCCTTGTGCAGCTGGAAGTATCCTCCCTAGCTGAGAGGGAGTGTTGATGTTTAATACAGCTGCAGTCGTATTCTTCCAGCATATACATATTATGAGGATAATAATTAAATATAGACTTCATCTATTTAATTATTATTATATGCGATTAAATGAAGACACATACTTTGATTTATATATTTATTAATGAAGAGGTGCGAAGCTTATCATGGAGCCGACTTCATTCTTCTTGGGATACGATTTTTTAAAGGTGGCCGACCTCTTGTGAAGAGGTGTGAATATTCATTCAGGCCGACTTATGTTAAAGAGTCACGTCCTTCCACTCTTCATGGTATATATTTCCATCATTCGTTCATTTGAGATTCATCAAAAATTCATTCGATACTTCATCACATTCACATTCACTCAAGTGCGATTTCATACTCAGATTTTTGAAGGAGCAGTTTGTAATCAAGAAGGAAGACTGAGATACCTACAGTCAGTTTTGTGTTTCTCAGATCTGTATCTGCATCTTTAGTGATGCTATGTATTGGCCAATCATTTGGCTCTTTGTATGTGTAACTTCATTATTGAATATTCAATAATATAAGAGATATTATTGGCTGGGTTTTTCTCCCTCAAGAGGAGGGTTTTCCCAGGGTATTTGCTGTGTTCTGTGTAAATTTGAATTAATTTTCTGTGCATGTTAATCTGATCACTTAAAATTTAACAGCATTAGCCGAGACCAGTCTTGGATTGAGTCTCAGCTAGGAAGGAAGAGGAGGCAGCCATTCTATGTCCTTAATCATTCAAATTTTGATCAGGTTTACCAGGATGTGCCAGACAAGAGGATCAAGAACATGGTCCACGTGGAGAGGAATATCGATATGGAGATTGTCGTCGAAACTGCTATACCTCCACAAGGGAAGAGCTTGGACGAGTTGGAATCTCAGGACTTTGAGGTTATCACAGTCAACCTTGGTCGTAGCACACGCTAGACTCAGGTTGATCTCCTACAGGTTGCTACAGACAGTGTCAGGGATAGAATGTTGAAAGACGGAGAAGATAAGGCAGCCCTCAAGGCTGAAATCAGACAGCTTCGTCAGTACATTTCTAGCCTTGTACATAGGTCAGAGGTTATTGCCACACTCCCGCCGATGCTTGAGCCTCCAACAGAACAAGGGCAACTTAATCACTTAGTTGCATATGGCAAGCGTTTGGATGAGTGGGAGGAGTTCGTTGCTAGAGGCTGTTCTGTGCTCACAGAGTTATATCAGTTGCGGTACAATGCACGAGAACTCTGTCTACATCTCCAGGACGAGGAGCAAGACATGACAATTAATAGACCCTGAGATGAGATTATGATTGCTCACCTGAGTATGGCATATGAATCAGTCACAGATGCAGAAGATAGAGAAGCTATCTACTCTTGGAAAACACAGTTGGTTTTCAAGGCAAAGATAGAGGAGACTATGGCGTCAGAATTGGCTGAGAGTAGAGAGCATGTTACTAGTGCACTCCGGTTTGTGAGGACTCTAGTATCTCGCTTACCGTGTCGATATCAAATTGAGGGTGGTGCGTATGTTGAGCTTACCGATGTACAGTCAGAGCTCCAAGCACTCGCTCATACTATTTTCAGTGGGGAGACCGTTGGCTGTAAGATTAATCAGCTTACAGTCATGTCAGCGTTGTTCGATGAAGCAACAAGGAGTAGGGGCGAACTTCAGTCCCGGATCACAGCAGGAGGACATGCCGCAGGCATAGCATTCTTCGACAGTATCGAGCTCCAGATAGTGATGCAATTAACAATCTCGTTGAGGGATTGGTTGCTCGAGATCCGCGATCCGGTGACTTCGGTTCCCACCTCTCAAAATAGACTTATGCGAGGAGTTAACTTGGCGTTACCCTTTCAAGTTAACTCACTGTTTCATCACATGCATATCTATTCTGAGATCAGCTTTATTTACTTGGAGTTTATTTAGGGTTTACGTTAACTGATGGTAGTGTTCCAGTTAACATGCTTTCAATAAGGACGTGCATGCTTGCACATTGTCCATTTTTAGATTAGATGTTTCGGTTAACTGATGGTAGTTTTCCAGTTAACTATATAGTTTGCTTTATTAGGGTTTAGCAATAAATCTTGCATGCATTGCAAGACTGTAGTTGACTCTGTGATTTTAGGGTTCCCTACACCTTTGATGTCTATAAATAAGAGCTTTGCTCATTTGTACATAACTTTTGCACGAGAGAGAAATATATGCTGTGCCTACCTTGCCCTCAATATTGCTCGTTCTGTATCTGTTCATGCGTTTTTACTATTATGATGAATTGTTATGCCACATAGGGTTTCATGCAATTATAATAGTGAATTCTTTCCTTAGTTAGATAAAATCTGTTTTGTGTTCAATAAACTTGTCAAGACTGAGCTGATAGATGTGCCACCTTGCCTTCAAGTTGAGAATCCGTACTTGGTTATCGTGTGATGTGTGTGAATAATAAACTTATTCAGATTGAGCTAATAGATGTGCCACCTTGCCTTCAAGTTGAGAATCTGTATTCAGTTTATCGTATATTCTTGTTTGCAATAAACTTGTTTAGATTGAGCTGATAGATGTGCCACCCTGCCTTCAAGTTGAGAATCTACACTTGTTTATCGTCAGATAGTCATCCTTGCTCCATTTCCTCATGCTTTGTTTTCTTGAGGAAACTGGATAGATTTTAAGTAATTAGCCTAGTTGTAGTTAGTAATCTGCGAAACTAGAAAATACTCAGCTGCAACGTATATAGTTTTCGAGAAAGCCTTGTACCTCTACAGCTGAAACAAAAAGACAAAATATAGTTTAGTTTACTTTCCTTTTCAAAGCATTTTTGTCAAGCACAACGAGGGAGCTTCCCCTCCTAATTTGAAGAGCACTCATTGCGTAGTGTGCATAGCTGTCTGTACCAACTCTTACTCCAGAGGTGCTAGTTGTTACGCCAACAGCAGGCACATTGAACATCTAGCATGTGGTTGTCTACTTAGATGGTAATCTCGTATCTGCTCCCCTTCCTTCAATTTCCTCTTCTCCTCCACATGATTGCTTGCCGGGTTATAGATAGATTAATGACTTAGAATATGTATTTCACATTATCACACCACAATTATTGATTTTATTATTCATACCTATATTAAAGAATCATAATTACTTATAACACTCAATAATTGCTGCAAACATCATTATTGCATAATGGTAAATAACATATATATGTATATATATTTCAATCTTCCCATACTTGTTCTATGTGAACTTATTTATATATACACATATGTAATGACATCCCATCTGCTGATTATATCTAATGCTATACTCAAAAGTATATTCCAGGTTTCTTATCTCTTTTCCTATATCTTCTTATCCCAAAACACAATTTCTATTTATATCACGTTCTAATGAGGAGGCATACCTCTTCAAACTATGATGCCCTTATGAAGTGACATATCTGTTTGTTTAACAAATTGATCACTGCTTTTCCTTCAACAAAACTGAGCACTCTTTTTACTTGTTAATATACAGAATCGTTGGATATAACTTCTGCCCTCTATGTATTACTTCAAATCATTCCAGCAACTCATAATGACAGCGCCTAACTTCCATGATCACGCCCACCTTTCTCAGATGTTAAAAGGAAGTGTGAATTCCATATGGAAGTTGCCTCATCACAATTCCATCGGTCTCTTAATAGATTCCAGATACAACAAAGTGCGGCACACCTTCACAAGTCAATGACATTCCATAATATGACTTTAGAGAAATGAAGCCGACCACTTAATGCTAACTGTGCTGACCAACCAAAATCCTTGCTGCATTGGAAATGCCTTATAATTATTGTTCTCTAACGTATGGAATTGCTGTTTTAAATCACTCCTTCAAATATAAGTTTGGGAGATCACATTTAACCAGTGAACCCCGGGGACGCGCACCCCCCCCCCTTAGGCCCTAGCGTCTCTGGAACGGGGACGTCCCGGAGACGTGGGGATGGCGTTCCCACGTCTCCAGTGGTGCCACCGTTTTTTGGCTCGCCGCCGGAGACGCGGAAATGCCTGGGCATCTCCGAGATGCCGAGGGAGACGCCTGGGCGTCCCTCAAGCGTCTCTCGCAGCGGACAGCCAAAAAGGCATTTAAAACAAAAATTTAAAAGATTTTTTTTATATTATATTGGTTCTATTCGAACCCTAAGGGCATGTGGGGCCCATCAAAACTCGGTTCTATTCGAACCCTAAGGGCATGTGGGGCCCATCAAAACTCTTACATGCCTTCAAAAGGCCCTCCAATCTTCATTTTTATTCACATTTGCATTTCTACTTGTTTGCTACAGCAAGAAGAAGAAGAGTGAAGGCTGAAGAAAGAGTGATTGGAGGAGTGAAAGGAGTGATTGCAAGTGAAAAAGGAGTGTCAAGGAGCAAGAAGAAGAAGAGGAGGAAGATTCTTCACCTTGTTGAAGAGATTTTAAAAGCAAAAGGTAGGGTTTTTAACTGATATTTTGTTTTATTTTCTGATTTTCAATGTTTTTTCATTTCTTGTTGTTTCATTTTTTAATTTTTCTTATTTCATTTCTTGTTGTTCCATTTTCTAAATTAATTTAGAATCTTAGATTTTGTTTTGCAATTTAAAATTTGTTGAAAATTTTAAAATATAGAGTTTTATTTTTTTAATTTTAAAGTACGGCATAGGCTGAAACTATGTGTTTATTGAAAAAAAATTTCATTTTGTGAAATGCAGTGTCAAAATGAGCTCCCATAGTCATGAAATGAGTGAGGATGAGATGGAAACTGATTCTCATAGTGCAAGCCAATCAGAATATGAACCTGAGCATGAGGATGAGCACAATGAGGGGGGTGAGCATGGGTCAAATCCAGAAGGGCAAACTAGTTCCATAGCTAGTGCACCAGTTTCTACTGATTGCCCTTCCTAGCTTTTGGCAAAGTGGGCTAGGGGTCCATATGATCCCAAATCTCCTCTCAAACAGTTTGCAACAAGAATAACAGCCCCAACGTCATCAACTGGTGGTACGAGGAAATGGAAATGCAACATTTGTGGTGATGATTGGTTTGGGAGCATCACCAGAGTTAATGCACACTTCCTCTTTTGGCCAGGAAAGGGTGTGGGAGCATGCAATTTTTTGAAGAAAGCTAAAAATTTGAAATACAAAATTGAGTTCAACAAGCTTTGGGGTGTTCCAGATGACGTGGCAGTTCCAATGCCTACTACCTTGTCTGGTAGTGAAATATTCCGAGCCAAATTTTTTCGTTTTCAATTAACAGATTGTAACATTACAAGCAAGTGCACCCGTTAAGGTTAGATGGGTAAACCAAAAACGTGCAAGAAAGTAACTCTAACCAGAATGGCGCCGATGATGGCGAGCATTGGTCAGAGGATCTTCTAGTCTAAATACAGAAAGGAACTCAACGTCAAGTATGTGCTACCCAATCCGATGCGGAGTGAGGGGCGACCATATGACGGAGTGATTACAGAAAGCAAAACTTGAAAAGAAATGCTGAAAGCTGAAACTACTCAACACCCAGAATGTGCTTGCTCACCCAGAATGGGAAGTAGCTACCATAGGGCGGAGTTATAACTATTTCAAACTAGTACTGAAAGCAAGAACGAGTATTACAATAATGACAATGCAATATTAAAGAATACTGGTCAGTACTACTGCCAGTTTACAATATATAATTATTGCCTGCAATGTCAAGATATCAGATTCCTTTCAATTGGTGCATTCAACAATACATCTGCTTCAAGCTTTTAAGTAAACCACAATGCCAAACCCAAATCAGAAGATGCAGTTTTCTCGGACTGTCAAAATCAGATCTGCACTTTTTATCATATAACCAGCAGCTTGCAATATGTTAAACAACACCCTGCTTTCGATACAACCAGAGAAGTAAATAGAGATGCAACAACGAAGATGTCTTCCACAAGCCTTAAGGATTCCCTAACACCAATCCCAAAGAAAATGCAGATTTCTTTAATCTGATTTAACAGACCTGTAGCTTAATGTATCAAACCAGCACCCTTTAAACTCACTAAAATGCACTTATCTCTCTCGTTACTAACTCTATTGACTTGAAAACAAATGCATAACACCCTTAGGGAGGAGGCGACCAAACTTGGACCACAGAACTTCACCCAAACCTTGAATCTTTTAAAAGACACAAATCCCAAGAAAAGGACATGGTACGGCCCAGCTGAAGAATTCAACTTGGCATTAAAATTTCAATACACAACATTAAGATCTATAAATTGGAGAAAATGAACGCTCCTTACAAACTTAAAGATTGATGCAATACCCAGAACTAGCATTTTGGTATTTTTTGAGATATGAGTAAAACATGCAATTCGTCAGATAAAATGAAGCTAAAATGTCGCAACACTAAAAATGCCCAAACAGACTTGGACAATGCAAATAACTAAAACACAATGCAACGGAAGAACACTGATCAACACTGGCACCTGACAACAGAGAATGACACTGAACCTGAATCCACCATTAACCAACTTTTCCTTCAATAAGGCGTCCTTTTCACCTTTAGCTCAATAATCATATTTTAATTAAAACATCACCTTGATAAATGCGCCCACATTAATTTCCTTTGACTTTGGAAAATTCACCAAATATTAATTATAACCTTGGGAAGGCGCCACCCTTTGAGTCCACCTTTTAAAACGACATTAAGTCATTCGACTAGGCCAAGGTGATAAAATAACATTTTAATTATAATGTTATTTTTAAGTGAAATGAGCTCGACTTCCCAGAACTGCATTCTGAAGCCCGAAACTGAATACACCACTTGAATCAACTGAAGGGGAAAGTCAACTGCCTGATACCATCCTGATTACTGCCAAAAATAGAATTTACTAAAAATAGTAAATTCCAAAAAGTGCTCTGAATGCCGAGATGAACATACCACTGCGAAGCCCTCTGAAAACCCATAAGGAATCCGCCATTGAATCCACCATCTCTGAACAACGACCTCCTCAAAAATAGGAAACCCTAATTTATCTTCCGACTAGCCTTCGGGTTTCCAGAAAAAAGGCCAACGGTCACAAGAACAATCAGGTTTGAGAAGGGTACATTACAATCCGCCCTTCCCAAAATTGCTTGTCCTCAAGCAATACCACCACAACTCCAGTAGTTTGAAGACTAATCCATACGCAACAAGTATGATCCCTGGTTCCCAAATGCGTCTCAGGAAAAACCCACCATGCTTCCGCTGCGCCACTCTGATCACATCAATGAAAATATCATGCCCATGCTGCACTGACTCCCCTTGTAACTCCAAAGTGTTACCATCTATGATTCTCAAACTAAAAGATCTTAAAGGAAGGAAATCAAAATCATGCAACATCTCATGTCCACGATCCCCCGAATTAACAGTATCAACCATACTACTGTCAATCACCATTCTAAGCAATAGGAGAGATAGACTATTCAAATCAAAATCGAACTCCTCCCCATACCTCCACATGGTAACAAACGGGACCATGACTGCAAGTGTGACCCCTACAAATCTTCTTACAAGGAGGGAAGCATTCCTTTGCAAGAGCTCCACAAACTCATACTCATGTCTCCGCATAAAGCTACCATGCCTCATCTGAGTTATACTGGCACAACCATGAAGACTACAGAAAACAATCATAGTTCCAACCCCATGAGTCTCCGAATGGTGAACCAAAGCATGTGAGCTACTGCTGTCATGAATCAATACTGAGAGTAAACTGTCAAAGTTTACACCATCAACCATCATAAGATGAATTTGGAGAGTAGGAAAAGTGTGAAGGAACAAATAATCGCTGTCGATCAAGGCTAGGATCAGCGTAATGCAATCTGATTCTTGAGTCCTACCCAAAGGAAAACAACAACACCACTCAAGATCCCAAACGTAAGCATGTGAGATGACCATCGAGCTGCAAGGTGACACCTCCAAGGTGGCTGGAAAACACTCTAGATCCATCTCCATGAGAAAACTACCACCCCTTTGATCAGGAGTGATGAACCAACTCTCCTGAATGCAAGAAACGCAACATGTAGGATGGCTGGTCTGCCTCAAACCAGCAAGCTCGAGTCTCAAAATCTGTCCTGGTCTTAGCCGGGAAACACATTCAAGAGCAACCAATTGCTCATTTCTCCAGCCCATGCTCAAAATCTCTCTCCAATCCATTTGTTGATGAACAAATGGAACCATCAAGAAGCTGCTAACGAAAAAGACGACACCAAAGAGTCTGAAAATTTGATTCTTGTTCCTCCATAATGTCTTCTTTCCACCAACTGTATGCTCCATCAACCCATGTTGAGAATCCCAAGCTTGAATACCCAACTGAAAATAATCTCCAACACTCCGGCAAGGAAACATAGCACATCTCTGAGTGCTAATCAAAATCAAGTGCATACTTGTAAAATTGGTATTCCCTCTGATGAACCTTTGAA
Source organism: Sequoia sempervirens (assembly GCA_007258455.2). NCBI lineage: Eukaryota > Viridiplantae > Streptophyta > Pinopsida > Cupressales > Cupressaceae > Sequoia > Sequoia sempervirens. The sequence continues at coordinate 5,431,995 of VDFB02193867.1, read as the reverse complement.
CCCTATCCATGAAAACTTCAGGAACACTGAAGCATGAAACATAAGATGAATTCAAATTCAACTCCCAGAGCAGACTAGCATCCCTCAACCCAAGGAATGGATTGACAAGAGTGCAATCACCATATTTTGGTCCCTTTTCCAAAGTGAAGACCGCATCCTCAATTCCTCTTAAGCATTCTTTACTACTCAACATACGTGGCACATCGGCAACCCACTCAGCTTGATCATGACGGATCAGCCTTGCCATTCTTTTGAATGACACTACTCGAGGACCTCCATTGGACATGCCTCTCAAAACTATCTTCTTCCCATCCGATTGGAATTTCAACTCCATAGTCTGCAGATTCAAAGAGATCTCTCCAAGAGATCGCAGCCATTGAATGCCTAGAACGGCATCAATATCCCCAATGTGAACTACATAGAAGTCATCCCTGACTTCGTAGTTGCCCAGCTGCATGGTCATGTTAGATATTTTCTTGGTGCAAGAAATTCGGAACCCATCGGCAACCATGACCTTGAATCCTTCGAACTCCTCTGTTTGCAGCCCCTTCTTGGCTACCACAACTTCATCAATGAAGTTATGAGTTGCTCCAGTATCGATCAAAGCAACGATTCGCTGCCCTTTGATCATCCCACGAACCTTGAATGATTCGTTTCTTTGAAGACTAGAAAGTTGAGCTAAAACTCCACCACTTTCCTTCTCATCTCCGGACTCTTCTGGAGCTCTATCTTCTTCATTTCCTTCAAAATCAGATTGCTGGTCGGAAAAATCAGAACTACTTTCTCCAGCAGAATAGTACTCAATCTGATTGAACCTAACCCCTTTTGGACAAACATGGTCTTGAGACCATTTTTCCTGACACCGAAAACACAACCCTTTTCTTCTGAGTTCATTCAGGGTTTCTTGATCTAACCTGGTGACATGGGGATTGCGATTCTTGAACTCCTTGTTCTGAGGTCTCAAATGATTTTTATGCTGAGGCCTTTTTTCTTTATCCCTTTTCTGAAAAGGGGAGTTTGACTGAAATTTTGCCTTAGGAGCAGCCCACTCCATATTTCTCGCCTTTTTCATGGCCTCTTGCAGTGTCGGTGGATCAAAGGCTTTAATCCAACCTTTGAGTGGTTCTGTCAAACCCTCACTGAAAAGAATCACCAACCTTCTCTCCGTGATTCCAGTCACCATGACTGAAAGCCTCTGAAACTCCGCAATGTAGGCATCCACTGTGCCATACTGTCTCAATTGAGCAAGCTCCCTGAAATGGATCTCAGGATCTTTTTTCTCAAACCTTTCGATGAGCCTAGTGGTGAACTCATCATACGTTGTGATAGACCAATGACCCAGAGTAACGAGGCCATGGTACCACCACTCGTGCGCCACCCCATCAAGGTGTAGCGTAGCGAACTTGATCGCTTCTTCTTCCGCCATTGGTCTGAGAGCTAGATAGTTATCCAGCTTTTGAATCCAAGCTCGAGCTGAACTTGTGTCACTTCCGTCAAAGTGTGGAAGCGTAACTTTGTTGACAACTTGGTACAAATCTCCTTGATTTGATGGTCTTCGTTGATCACAGTTTCTTCCTTGCCCTTTGTTTTTTCTCTTATGATCCATGAAATCATTGAAGGACATGTCCAACCTGATGTCGACAGGTAGAGAGTCATACTCTATACGGCCAAGCCTCAACTGCTCCACCCATGAAGCATTCTCTTCAAGCTCTGGCTGATTGACTACAGGAGCTAAAAAAGTGGGCTTGAATGGTCTGGAAGAGATGTAAGTGTTGTTTGACACTGTCCGGGCTGCATGCTCATCATGCTGGTTGGAAGCACTATGCTCCCCTTTGTGGCCTGAGTTGTTCTGTGGAACAGTATTCTGCCCCATTCTCCCCATCATGAGAGATACCATGTCCATCAAGGCATCCATCTTTTTCCCAAACTCCTTCCCGGGACTCGTAGATCTCTCTCTTCCTTTTCCACTGTCATCTCTGTTGCCAGAACTTCTTTCACCGCCACCAAGAATCCTTTCATTTCTTTCATTATCCCCCATTTCTGTTTCTTGTGAAGGCTCCCAATTAGCCCTCAAAATCTCTGAAGCTGTTTGACCTTCTGGAGGTTGATACAACTGTGTCTGAACTGTATCCCTCTTGTATACTCTTGCCAAATACCTCTGTTCTCTGTCACTCATAGAAGGCTGATTTCACAGGATGGCAGGATGCGTGGCACTGATACCACTGAAATATTCCGAGCCAAATTTTTTCGTTTTCAATTAACAGATTGTAACATTACAAGCAAGTGCACCCGTTAAGGTTAGATGGGTAAACCAAAACGTGCAAGAAAGTAACTCTAACCAGAATGGCGCCGATGATGGCGAGCATTGGTCAGAGGATCTTCTAGTCTAAATACAGAAAGGAACTCAACGTCAAGTATGTGCTACCCAATCCGATGCGGAGTGAGGGGCGACCATATGACGGAGTGATTACAGAAAGCAAAACTTGAAAAGAAATGCTGAAAGCTGAAACTACTCAACACCCAGAATGTGCTTGCTCACCCAGAATGGGAAGTAGCTACCATAGGGTGGAGTTATAACTATTTCAAACTAGTACTGAAAGCAAGAACGAGTATTACAAATAATGACAATGCAATATTAGGAATACTGGTCAGTACTACTGCCAGTTTACAATATATAATTATTGCCTCCAATGTCAAGATATCAGATTCCTTTCAATTGGTGCATTCAACAATAAATCTGCTTCAAGCTTTTAAGTAAACCACAATGCCAAACCCAAATCAGAAGATGCAGATTTCTCGGACTGTCAAAATCAGATCTGCACTTTTTATCATATAACCAGCAGCTTGCAATATGTTAAACAACACCCTGCTTTCGATACAACCAGAGAAGTAAATAGAGATGCAACAACGAAGATGTCTTCCACAAGTCTTAAGGATTCCCTAACACCAATCCCAAAGAAAATGCAGACTTCTTTAATCTGATTTAACAGACCTGCAGCTTAATGTATCAAACCAGCACCCTTTAAACTCACTAAAATGCACTTATCTCTCTCGTTACTAACCATATTGACTTGAAAACAAATGCATAACACCCTTAGGGAGGAGGCGACCAAACTTGGACCACAGAACTCCACCCAAACCTTGAATCTTTTAAAAAACACAAATTCCAAGAAAAGGAAATGGTACGGCCCAGCTGAAGAATTCAACTTGGTATTAAAAATTCAATACACAACATTAAGATCTATAAATTGGAGAAAATGAACGCTCCTTACAAACTTAAAGATTGATGCAATACCCAGAACTAGCATTTTTGTGTTTTTTGAGATATGAGTAAAAACATGCAATCTGCTGTATTAAATGAAGCTAAAATGCTGCAACACTAAAATGCCCAAAACAGATTTGACAATGCAAATAACTAAACACAATGCACGAGCTAAATGCAACTCACAGATACAAAATCACCACTAGATGTTGTCTTTCAAACACGAAGCGATACCCAAGCTAGGAGGCCTTCATTCCTCGAAGCAGTCCCAGAGCCAATTCGGCAGCATAATAGTATAGTCGTCCAAAAAAATGAAGAAATGATGCACAAGACTCCTTTTTAAAAGTTCCGTTTGACTTCACGAAACCCTAAAATCCAACTCAAGCTCAAATCCTAACTTTTCCTTCAATAAGGCGTCCTTTTCACCTTTAGCTCAATAATCATATTTTAATTAAAACATCACCTTGATAAATGCGCCCACATTAATTTCCTTTGACTTTGGAAAATTCACCAAATATTAATTATAACCTTGGGAAGGCGCCACCCTTTGAGTCCACCTTTTAAAACGACATTAAGTCATTCGACTAGGCCAAGGTGATAAAATAACATTTTAATTATAATGTTATTTTTAAGTGAAATGAGCTCGACTTCCCAGAACTGCATTCTGAAGCCCGAAACTGAATACACCACTTGAATCAACTGAAGGGGAAAGTCAACGCCTCGATACCATCCGATATCGCCAAAAATAGAATTTTAAAAATAGTAAATTCCAAAAAGTGCTCGAATGCCGAGATGAACATACCACTGCGAAGCCCTCCGAAAACCCGAAGGAATCAGCCATTGAATCCACCATCTCAACAAACCTCCTCAAAATAGGAAACCCTAATTTATCTCCTCCGACTAGCCTTCCTTCTAAAAAGCCAACGGCCACAAGAACAATCGCCTGGAAGGACATTACGGTAGGCAACATATTCAGACTATTCAGCAGATTCAGGAGCAGCAAATGCAGACGCAGCCACATATTTCTACTCCTACATTGCATCAGAGAGCAGGAACATTGTCAGGGTCAGCCTCAGGACCGTCATCCACTTATAGCACTATGGCTGAATCACAACAGGGCAAGGGGAAACGCAAGATGCAAAGTCAGCCTAACCCCATAGCTGATTTATTTAATGTGCACCTGAGGGATCAGATAGATGATTCCATTGGCAGGTTCTTTTTTGCCAATGGAATCCCATTCCATGTAGCTCAATCTCCTTGTTATAAGGAGATGATTTCGATGGTGGCGAAGGGAGGACCATCATATGTGCCACCAGGTGAGCACAAATTGAGGACCACGATCTTGGATAACAACTATGCCAAGATCAATTCATTGATGGAGATGATGAGGGCATGTTGGGAGGAGTCTGGATGTAGCATAGTTATGGATGGGTGTACGGACATTAGGCATCGTCCACTCATCAATGTCAGAGGGCCCATTCTTTCTCAAGGCGGTTGATTGTTCAAGGCATCGAAAAGATGCTGATTTTTAGTTTGAGATCCTTCGGGCAGCTATTGAGGAGATTGGGCCACAAAATGTGGTCCAAGTAGTGACAGATGCAGCACATGTGTGCAGAGCTGCAGGGAGGCTTATTGAGGTAGCATACAGAGACATTTGGTGGACTCCATGTTGTATGCATGCCATGAACAATGCACTCAAGGACATGGGGAAGATTGAGTGGATTAGAGGAGTGGTCAGCAATGCTAGAGATGTGCAGATGTATATCTGCAACCACCACACTTCACATGCCATCTTCAGGAGCTTCGCGAAGGAGTTCTTGAAACCAGTTGAGACCAGATATGCATCCTATTTCATTCTTTTGGAGAGAATGCTTGAGTTGCAAGAGCCACTGCAACTCATGGTTATGACACAAGAATGGAATTGTTGGGATGGGGCCAGGACAGAGCAGGGGAAGAGGGTGAAGGAGATAGTGAAGAGTGATGCATTTTGGCATGATGCAAAATATATTGTCGCCACCATTACACCAATTGTACAGGTCATCAGCTATGGGGATGGGGATGCACCTAACCTTGGAGAGGTGTATGAGTGCATTGATTCTATGCTTGGTCAGATGAGGGCAGTTGTGCGAGAGGACCCCACTTTAGCATTCTACAATGTTTGCATTCAGCCTATTATTCAGCGTAGATGGGACAGCCTAAACACTCCCTTGCACATGGCTGCTTATGCATTGAATCTGAAGTGTTACATGCCTAGGCCTGGTAGAGTTACACAGATTCAGGATGATGAGGTGAAGGAAGGGTTCTTCAGGTGCATTGATAGGATGTATGATGTTGAAGCTGCTGGCAACATTCGCACTGAGTGGACGAAATTTGCTACTCTTAGGGGTTATAAGGCTGCAGCAAAGGCGGACATAAGAACTATGGCACAGGAGGATCCGATTTTGTGGTGGACTTGTCATGGACCGAAATCACTGACTACCACACTAGCCATTCATTTGTTGTCCCAGGTTTCTAGTTCTTCAGCTTCTGAGAGGAACTGGTCTACTTATAGCTTCATCCACTCTCTTAAGAGGAATAGACTTACCTCTAGGAGAGCAAAGAAGCTAGTGGCTGTACATAGTGCCTTGCGTATCACTGACCGCAGGACATGTGTGTACAAGGAGAGCCCAGCAGCACGATGGGATGTAGAGCTAGAGGAGCCATCACAGATTGATGAGGATGAGGATGCTTCAGATATAGGGCTGGTTGGTGTTCCTTTGGCGGATCTTGACCTTGGGGAGTCCAGTGGTTCCAGTGATGAGGAGTTTTCCAACCTCCCGAGGGATGATTAGAGGCCTCTGCCTCCTTCACTACATTTTGTCATTTTGACATTTTGATTTTGTACTTGTTTTGATATCATGCTACTCATTGTAAGCATCTTTATGATCAGATATTTTTGATATCATATAATAGAAATCTTCCATTTGCCGATTCAACAATTGTTACATTGTAGTATTGAGTATTACTATTCTAATTTCTAATTAGTAATTCGATATTGAAAACTTCAATATTCATTGTTCAATGTTCAATGTTCAAGTATTTACTTAGTAAGTTAGTAGTTAGTACAATTTAGTATTTACTAATTTAGTATTTCAATTTTTCTATTTTACTTCTTAATAGTCTTATACTATTATACATCTTTTCATAACTAGCATTTTAAGTACCATATGTATAGTATATAGTATATACACCCCCTCCCCCCTCCCGCCCCCCTCCCGCCATCCCGAAATTGAGGCCCCTTTGTCCCCCCGTCCCCGACGCCGGTGGAACATAGTATTTAACTTAACAATCTACTTTAATATATATATATATATTTATTTATTATATTATATTATATTATATTATAATATCATATAATAATTATAATAATATTAAATTGTTAACATTTATAATTATATTATATTGTTATTTATTTTATTTTATTTATTTATTTGCATTTTAACACTTGCAATTTCGAAGGCATGACAATTCATCTTTTGGATGATCGATCCCCATTTTTAGTTCCTCCTTGATGGCAACATTTCAAAAGCTTGTGATTATGATGTCTTTGCCACCACCTTCAAAGAAAAGTGAACCAATTTGAGACAATTTTTTGTTGCTCCCTTCATATCCAATTTTGGAATAGAAAGAACTTCTATTTCACAACTTTAACTATTATCTCTTCGCAAGGGAAGAATGTTGTTCAATGCAAGTGGACCTTCTTCACCATCCAGTTATTGTCCATCTTTATCAACCTATGACCATTTTGTGTAAAAAATCATCTTTCCATACTTCATGAGAAGCAACAACACACTTGCTCTAGAACCTTCACTAAACACTTGATATGTTTATTTTCAAATATTTTGATAGGTGAAAGAAGTTGTCCTAGATGGGGGTACTCTTTCCTTCTTCAGAGCTTATTGTGCATGGGTAAATCATTAAGCTTAGTTGTTGAGACCCATCTTTTAAGTTTTAGCTTCTTGATTTTGTAAAGCACTCCCTAAATTGCACTTAAGGACGACATTTGTGTGGTCATGTACACGCTATTTTACTTAAGCTTACTTATGTTGTTATAGCACTTATTTTCTTATTTGAGCAATTATGAAATTAGAAAAACCAAGATCCTTTGCAAGCCATCCAATATGTAATGTGCCCATTTTAAGCTATATTTATTTGTGAAAAATTAGCTAATTTCCAAATTCTATCGAAGGCTAATTGGTGTAATACGGACAACTCCAAACTTCTTGGATTGCTTAGGGTTGGTTAAGTTTAAACAATGACTTTGGTTCTTGGTAGTGAGCTCAATTGGCCTTGGTGAGCGTTGTGATGCTTTCAAAATTGATTTCCGACCTTTTGGGAGCTCTCCAAACTTCTTGGACGAGCAAGATATTTTTAGTAAGTCACCCAGTTGCTTTGATTCATCGTCGTATGATTTTAATATCACTGTGGTATGATCAAATGTCATTTGAATACTTTCCGCAACTTGGGTAAGCTACTAAGTTATTATTTAATTAATTCACTTAAGTTGTCTAATGTTGGAAATATTAAAAGGACAACTTAGTGTAATAACTTGTTGAAAAGGTACTAAAATGTATTTCAAGTTGGATGCCTACACTTGAGGGCCTTTGACATAAAAAATAATATTAATTCTCCTAAAAGGTCTTTGTGAGGGAAAAAAGAAATTAGTATATTTCAAAATTGGTTATTTCCTTGCTAAATAGTTATAAAAGGAGGTTGAAAGCTCATTTGTGAATTTAGTCATGAAATTGCACTTGCTTCTGCATATGGAGAGAATTTGTGTTCTCAAAATTTCTTGAGGATAAAAACCCTCTTGAGATTGTTGGTTTCCAAGATGAAAACCCCCCTAGTTGGTTAGAGTGGTTTCATATAGGAATCACCAGTGAACTAAGAAAGGAAGTTCTAGTTTGGTTGCAAACACAAAAGATTTTGATGTGTTTTGAATCTCTAATATTTTTGGTATTGTTTGTGAAGAGGCTTGTTCAAATTTTTAAAGAGAGATTTGGAGGATTCCCAGCTGGCCATTCACCTTGCCTGACGAACCATTTGCTTGGTTATTGCTGATGGAAAACTCTAAATAATTTTCTAAATTATTATGGAGTATTTTGTTGTTGTCATTATTGTCTAGTGCAGGTTGTATCAATTTGAATGAGAGTGGAGTCATAACTTGGAGGCCGTACACCTAGAGGGGTCGTACAAATCAAGGAAAAGGGTGGTGTGCGAAGGTTGCTAATGAAGCGCTCCGCTTTGGGGTTTCAAATACCATTCAATGGTGACGCCTTTTCCATAAAAAACTGGTTTAATCTCTAGAATATTGGAATTTGGGCATATTTTATCTATTCCTAGGATTAGTGACTGCTTTTAGAGAATTTTTATTTTTTTTCGTCAAGGGGCAATGTTTTGGTTGTTTGGTTGCATGGGGAATGGAGTTTCAAGGTGGAGAAATGATTTAGTGCATTACCAGCGAGGTATAGTTTAGATCTGGGTTGTGTTTCCAACAATTTAAAGAAACCTCAAACCTTCATCAGCTGCTTCTATCATCTATTTGAAGTATTCTTCTAGTTGAGCACTTGAATCCATTGTATATCCATGTTATTTAGCTTATTTTGAAGTGTTATAGCAATAATATGAGTTAGATTTTTCTTGGTATATCATTGTAATACACTGGATGGCAGTACTACCAATGAGTTTGGTTATTACTCTTAAATGAATGTACTCACCTCATTAAATAAGTGGAAGATTTTGGATTTACTTACCCCACTGAACAAGTGGAAGCATTGTATTTACTTGTAATCTTATCCTACTAAATAAGTGGTGAGTTTTGTATTTGCTTAACCACTAAAAAGTGTAAATGTCATGTTTTCTCAGCCCATTGAATAAGTGAAAGAATTGTAATTACACACTTTGTTGAATAAGCATGAAGTGTATTTCTTTTCAGTATTGTATGTACTCCACTGAATAAGTGGTATTAGCGGGCTTGCCACCTAGTGCTTTACTTCCAGCTACTGCAATTTAATTTGATATAAAAAGTCATTTCACTATACGCTCTCACCTTGCCTACATTGGGATTTGGGTGATCAGAAAGTGGGAAAGATCTTGCTTTGTATATTATTCCAATTGAAATAATTTTCAAAAACAAATCTAGGGTGGTTATTACAAAGGTATCAGAGTTGGTTATCTTGCCAACCTATTGGGAAGCTAACCCTTGTTGCAAATTCTTTAGTTGCATAACATTGTTTTAGCAATTGTTTATTTGTGAGTAGTACTTGCATGTCAATTTGGAAGCTAACAATTGATGCAGAAATACATTTTATATGCATCCAAGTGAATGAATTTGCATTCATTAAATGTCAGTGGTTATTCATCAGTTTCAACAATTGTTTGACAGTAATAAGTGACTACAAATCAAATTTCAGCGGTATCTTATATGATCTTTGGTTCCACTTTCCAATGAATCATGGATTTAGATTTGGGAGAGAAGTTTTTTAATGCAAGAAAGAGACTTAAACATCTGCCTTTATGAAAGGGTGAATTAATTTGCATTATGGATACAGTGGAGAGTTGTTTATTAGTGATAGATCAGCTTGATTCTATGGAGAGATATTGTTGTGAGCTCAGTTGGCCTTGAAGAGCCTTGTGACACTTTCAGAATTGATTTCCAACTTTTTCGAAGCTCTCCAAACTTCTTGAAGGAGCAAGCTATTTTTATTAAGTCACCCAATTGCTTTGATTTATTGTCCTATGACTCCAATATCACTATGGTATGATCAAAATTGAATAATTATGTGATTGGGATACTTTCCGCAACTTGCATACACTATTGAGTTTTTATTTAATTAATTCACTTAAGTTGTCTAATGTTGGAAATATTAAAAGGACAACTTAGTGTAATAGCTCGTTGAAAATGTATTAAGATATGCTTTAAGTTGGACGCCTACGCTTGGGGGCCTTTACACATGAAAAATAATATTAATTCTCCTCAAAAGTCTTTGTGAGGGAAAAAAGAGATTATTATATTTTAAAATTACTTATTTCCCTCCAAAAAATTTATAAAAGGAGGTTGAGGGCTCATTTGTGAGTTTAGCCATGAAATTTTATTTGCTTCAGCATGTGGAGAGAATTTGTGTTTTCAAAATTTCTTGAAGACAAAAACCCTCTTGAGATTGCTGGTTTTGAGGACAAAAGCCCCCCTGGCTGGTTAAAGTGGTTTCATAAAGGAATCACCAGTGAGCTGCAAAGCGAAGTTTCAGTTTGGTTGCAAACACGGAAGATTTTGATGTGTTTTGAATCTCTAATATTTTTGGTACGTTTGTGAAGTGATTTGTTGAAATTTTTGAAGGACAATTTGGATGATTCCCAACTGGCCATTCACCTTGCCTGTCAAACCATTTGTTGGGTTATTGCTGATGGAAAACTTTGAATAATTTTTTGAATTATTATGGAGTATTTGGCTGTTGACATTGTTGTCCAGAGCAAGCCATATCAATTTGAATGAGAGTGGAGCTTTAATTGGAGGTTGTACACCTGGAGAGGCCATACAAGTCAAGGAAGGGGGTGATGTGTGAAGGTTGCAGATGAAGCACTCCTCTTTAGGGTTTCAAATACCATCAATGATGGTGCCTTGTCCATAAAATACTGGTTTGATCTCTAGAACATTGGAATTTGGGCATATTTTGGTGGTTTTTTAATGATTGCTTATGTTTTACTTGCTGTACCAGCAAGTAGTAAGTTTTGTCTCAAGGCTGCAGCAACATAATCAATCTCATAAGTCTGCATTTTTTCTATTCCTAGGATTAGTGACTGCTTTTAGAGTCTTTTGATGCATTTTTAAGTCAAGGGGTAATTTTTTGGTTGTTTGGTTGCACGGTGAATGGAGTTTCAAGGTGTAGAAATGATTTTAGTGCATTACCAGTGAGCTACAGTTCAGATCTGGGTTGTGTTTCCAACAATTTAAAGAAACCTCAGACCTTCATCAGCTGCTTCTATCATCTATTTGAGGTATTCTTCTATCATCTATTGTATATCCATGTTATTTAGCTTATTATGAAGTGTTGCAGCAGTAATATGAGTTTGATTGTTCTTGATATATCATTGTAATACACTGGATGGTAGTACCGCCAATGAGTTTGGCTATTGCTCTTTAATGAATGTATTCACCCCATTAAATAAGTGGAAGGTTTTGGATTTACTTACCCCACTGAACAAATGGAAGCATCGTATTTACTTATCCCACTAAGTGGTGAGTTTTGTAATTGCTTACCCACTAAAAAGTGGAAGTGCCATGTTTTCTCACCCCACAGAATAAGTGGAAGAATTGTAATTGCACTCTCAGCTGAATAAGCATGAAGTGTATTTCCTTCCAATATTGTAACACTCCAATTAATAAGAGGTATTGGCTAGCTTGCTGCCCAGTGCTTTACTTTCAGCTGCTGCAATTTAATTTGATATAAGAAATCCTTTCACCATATGCTCTCACCTTACCCACACTGAGACCTAGGTGATTAGAAAGTGGGAAGGATCTTACTTTGTATAGCATTCCAGCTGAAGTAATTTTCAAAAGAAATCTACAGTGGTCATTACACAATAGGAGTTAACCATGTAATCTGGCTAATCAAAATCAATAGTGATGTAATATGGCCAAAAGGATTATTTAAGGATTATCTTAGAATTCTTTTAATTGGGGCTTTCTCCTTCACATAGGAGCATTAGGGAAAAAGGAAATGGATGTGAGGAGCTTGTAAGAGAAGCTTACTAATGTAATGTTATTATTTTGTTATCTAATTTTTAATTCAGATCCATAGTAGCATTACACTTCAAAAACTTACAATTAATCCAAAGGAATGCAAGCTTTACAATAAAGATTAAATAATTGGCACATTCATTGTTATTGAGGGCATCCAAAAGTCTGAATAACAAACAATGTGCCAGTTATTTAATTTTGGCCGCCACATTTGACATGTCATTTCCTCAATCTACAAAAATTGATTCCAATTTGTTTTATGTATACTTATATAATTATATTGTTTTGACCTTATGTTAACATATAGAGGCAAAATGCAAAAAGCACGGAAAGATTGGAGATCTTAAGTTTAAGGTCAAGGCTACATTCTAAAATATTCTTTTAAGTTTGACTTTGAATGGATTTCTTTTAGTTAAAATTTAAACGCTAATACAGATTTTCCTTTTAACTTGTACCCTAACAAGGGTTTCCAATAAAAAGCATTGAGTCATCCCTAAAATAGAAGCTTGTGCTCCATGACAATATCAACTTCCTACCATTTCAGAAATAGCCCTCTAATTTGTACATAAATCCTACAAGGTAAGAAGTACAATAGTTTTATTTTCTAAATCACAAGTTTTTAATAGTTGAATTTTTAATGTATTACATTTATTTTTATCTATTTTTATGGATATTAATTTACTATTTTTAGTTTCTTGAGTTGTCTTTGTTTTAAACCAGAGTAATTGAATTTCATTTACATTTTTGCCATAACATCTCAATGTCATGTAAATGGAATGTTACTATGGTTAATAGTAATCTTTTGCATAAGATATAATCCTTCCCATTTTTAAATAAGTTATGACTGACTTTCCTACCTTTCTCACATGGCATGAGAGCCCATGTGGTCTTGCTAACAAAGGGAGCAATGGTACCATGCGAATTCTAATGCTATTTGGAATTCAACAATTGAATTCACACAAAGGATTCTACGGAAACATCAAACCCACCCAAATAGAATCTAGTCAATTTAACAATAGAACACTAAAACAATTGCAACAATAACATAAAGCTTCTAAATAATTTATCCAACCTAAAACTGAATTACATAGGTCAACTAGGAAGAAATCCTAACTGAATGCTAAATCAATTTCACTGTGATTTAACTCTCTTGTTTCAAGTGATTGAGAGTTAACTTGTGCAATGAGTTTAGTGAACTATATCATCTAATTTCACATTGAGTTCTATTTAGCGGTGAACTAGGGTGCTAACTAAGACTGACTTGTTCAACCACATGAAATGTATATTGTAAATTTTCTATACTACAAATTGCTTATATGCATAAAATGACATAATCTATCTTAAACTACCCAGCTAAACTAAACTTAGAAGTGAAAGGTGTATATTTGTTATACACCAAAAATGTTTAGATTTGAAAATGGTGTAAAATTTGCTAGTCAACCACATGAAATGTATATTGTAAGTTTTCTATACTACAAATTGCTTATATGCATAAAATGACATAATCTATCTTAAACTACCCAGCTAAACTAAACTTAGAAGTGAAAGGTGTATATTTGTTATACACCAAAAATGTTTAGATTTGAAAATGGTGTAAAACTTGCTAGATAACATTATTGGACATGTTCTAGTAGGCAAAAAATTTGAAGGTTCAGAAATATAAAAAAGCAAGTAAAATTTATGGCAAGGGAAAAACTTCATGGAAAAAGTTCACAACAGTGTCAATTTCCAACATATCGATTCCAATTTTAAAGGATAGCCCCCAAGAAAAAAGTAAATGATTTAGAGAATCCTACCGGAATAGAAGCTGGCTTTTCGTTATGTAAAATTTGAACAAAAAAACTGTTATCGTGTTCTCCTGTGGAGGTAACCTTTCCAAAGCTTGCATCCTTAGCAGGGCATTTATATAGGACAAGCATGGTATTTGCTGCAAAAGGTGCCACTGTACTGCCTCTCCATCTCCGTTGTTGAGGAGGTTTAGGGGGTGGCTGTAAAGGTTGCTCACTTTGTATCTTGTATATGTCTGATAAAGCAAAACTTTTAGTATCTAGTGATTAAATGTGAGAACAAAAGGAAAAAGAAGTGCAAATGTAATTGTAACTTACATAATTGATAGATGGGACAATGTAAATATTCTCTTTCAAGTAGCAACGATTAAACTCACCAGAGGCTTCAAGAAATAGACCAAGGAGGCAGGTAAAAGGTATGATTGTCTCAGCATGGGCGAACCGTAATCGAGCCTTCTCCACAGAACCTTGGCTATAAGGGCCTGAAATATATAGTGACACGATACATTTTTATTAACACAACAGAAAGTTAATTTCAACAACAAAAGATTAATTCAAGGCTACTTAACTGATCATTGGAATTCATTTATATTATCCAGCATGTTCTGAAAAGGTTGAGTCACAGACAAGAAACCAGAAACAAAATAATAGTATATGCTATCATAGTCTTAAATTAATTAGAGTTCTAGCAATTAGATGTCTAAAAAAATGAATGATAAGATAATAGCCTCCATATTTTGTTTACTTTTAATAGATTAACAGAAAAGGGTTTCCTTTCCAAATAAGATCCTAATTTATGCAAAGAACAGAGCTTTATATGAGACCTTTGGATTAAGGATTAATCCTAAAACAAATATCTATCAGAAGCGCCTATTTGGATTGAGTATGCTAGACAGATTTCTTGCAGGAAATGTATTCCCAAAGTGGTATTAAATTAGGAGACTATGTATGCATGAAAAAAACAATTGAGGTGCATCTATGATCAATAATTGCAAAATATGTGAAAAAATGAATCTTGTAAAACCTCTCTAAAAGGCTATAGTCTTAAAATCTAAGTTAGGGAGAGATAGCAAGACATTGATTATGAGAATATCCCTTTCAAATGTAGGGTTTTTGATGATCAAGGTCATATTTCCTAAGTTACCGGATTCGTACCCACAGGCCTTGAACCCGGTTCGGGTGCGAACCCGGTACGGGTTTGCCTGTGGGTACGCGCTGGGTACGCACAAGGTGCGTGCCCAGCCCTGTGGGTTCGCCCGGGTTTTTGATTGTTGGGTTTACTTCGATCTACGCCACAAAAGTTCGAAACCCGGTATTGCAAGTGAGTCGGGCTGCAATTTTGTCGTGAATTGACGGTAAGTCATACTCGTCTATCTCTCCCGGTCCGAATTCCTATCCATTCCCCGACCCGGCCGTGCCCTACGGGGCGATTGATCGAACGCCCTGCTTTCAATAACTCGCACTCCCACGCCTATCAATCTCCGCTTCCAATCGGACGCATGACCATCTAGACTATCCCTCATTCGGAAAAGGGGGAGGCGGAGGGGCTGACGGAGGATGGAATAACGAGAGGCAATGAGGGGTGTCTCATAAATTGAATTTTTAATGGAAGGAAAGAGATTTTAATTTAGGTTTTGTTTTTATTTTCCAAATAAAATTTAATATCTTTATATTTTGGTTTTTTAAACGATGTTGATTTGTCTTCTTATTAATATATTAAAATATAATATTTTGAATATTTAAATTAATTTTTTAATTATATTTATTGTTTAATATAAAAATTTAATATTTTAAAATATTCAAATTAGTTTTTTAATTATAATATATTTATTATTTCAATGTTTCATGAACTACATTTTGTAATTCAGTAATTTTATTTGAATATTTTTCAACTATCAATTGGCATTTAATATTTATCTTTGGCATTTGGCATTGATCAATGATCAAGTATCATACTATGAAATGATTTAGTTTTACAATTCTCTTATTTTCTATTTTTTTGTATATATAATACATATATATAGATTTATAATATATTAAATTATTAATATATATATATATATATACACACATGTACCCATACGTACCCAAACCCCTAAAAAAATTTTGCCCGTACCCACGTACCGGGTTCTCGTACCCGAACCTGTCCCCGAACCCGAACCGGTAACTTAGCATATTTCCAGTAACTTCCCTGAAATGAGAAAAGCATAAAGTTCTCCCTATGCTGAGGTTCCATTGAACTCAGAAGTAAGCCGGCAAGAAACAAAAGCAGACCAGTCATGGCAACAAGTATTACAGATACTGGATTCTGAAAAAATAAATATGGAGCAGCAAATAATCGACCCCTTACCATGGATGACAATGAAATCTGTGATGATGAATAGAAAGAAGGGACACTGTAATCATGGATTTTGAACACCTATCACATTCCCAATGTAAGAAAATGATTACCCAAGCAAGATTGGAAAAATTGATGGCCTGTAATTTGACAAACAAAGTTTCCCAAGTGGCCAAGAATAAACCTATAGACCACCACAATCCAATTCTAGAAATTAGAATCTCAAATTAACATTCTTAAAGGCATTCAAAAAAATATTATCAGAACTGTTGGCAAAAACACAACAAAAGAAGAAAGCTCAAAGGGAAGCAATAACCCAGGAAAGCAAAATGGGAGAAGAATTAGACAGTACCCTGGATAAAGACAAAGAAAAAAGCATGGAGCTTCAAACCAGTGACAGTAAGGGAGGAAAGAAACCTTTCCTCAATAGTCCAAGAGGATAACCCCCACCCATAGGCTACAGCTACAGGGAAAGGGCTTCCTTGTGATTATCTTCTCATGGCTGCTGAAGCAACTAATCATTGACAAGAAGCCATGCTAATTCTACAACAAACTAAGTTCGGTAAGAACTCCTTTAAAGAGATAATGAGTGTTGCATGAAAGAAGATCTATTTTTTAATTGTTTTGTGAGAAATAGCAATGGTTTGGAATCCAAAAACTTTTTCAGGATTTTGCCTTGATGTCTATCAAAATTGGTAAGCATTCAGATTTAATGAGATTCAAATTGATAAAAGTTAAGAAATATTTATGGACCTACAAGGTAGACTCTTATGTTGGCACTCAATCCAGTTCTTTGAAGATTCCTACCCAACAGAAAATTGGCTTATATGCAATATTGACTCCATCTGAAGATCTTAAGGCTCTTCAGTTCTTTCCCAAGCATCCCAAGATTTCAACAAGTTTATTGCTGAACTGCAGCTAATGGATAAAAATAAAGTTGCATGTACAGGGATATGGGTGCGGCTTCGAATACAGTATCTGATACAGATACAGCAATTTTTCAGGACCCCCTAATATGGATGTGGCTGGATATTACCTCTCTCTCTCTCTCTCTCTCTCTCTCTCTCTCTCTCTCTCTCTCTATATATATATATATATATAACAATTATATTTATAAATTATCAAATTATAAAATATGTATTTTAATACATATAACTCTTAACTATTATTTATTATTGATATTTAAATGTTAATTTAATTTTAAATTATATTTAGTTTATTTTATTTTAATAATTTATATAGAGTTAAATGTTAAATATTTAATTCTTATCTATTATTAATAGTTAAGTTATATTTAATCTAATTTATTTTAGTTAATTTAAATGTGAAAGTATTTGACTATTTTATAAATACTGAAATTAAATAAATTTTATTATTTAAATCAACTTAAATATATTACATTAATTAAATTGTAAATATTAATTAAAAAACTAAAAGCTGAAAACTTTATAACATGTTGTGGAGGCAATAATATGGAGCAACCCCCATCTATAGCTGGTGAATGGCGTGACTGGATGGAATCACTTCTCTGGTTGGATTGGAGCAAATGCAATATATTCTGACTTCCATCTGTCCCCTTTGTTCTCGTCGCCTAATTCATTTTTTCTTCCATTGCCACTATTCATTCCTTCTACAATCCATCATCCTCCTCTACTCACCATTGATTCTGAAACAATATCCCCCCATATATGTGATGAAAAGAAAAAGGTTAAAATGAAAGTGGAAGGTTAAAACAATGGCAGAAGGAACTTGTTCGATGAATTTTTCATGCTTTTACCTAGAAATGACACAACTTTTCAAAAAGCCAAATCCATATGTATCTGGTGCGACTCTGAAATTACTATAATTCTAGGTACGGACAGGCACAATTTCTAGGCCATATTTGGGCCATGTATCTGTATCCGTATCGGGTATGTGGGTACGCATACCAAGGGAGGAGGGTCACATATCCTACAAACTTGGATGAAAAAATTAAATCATACTCTTATACTGGATCCAACATAAGACAAGGAGTTGATTTCCTGGCAAAAAGACTAGAGAAATTTCTAGGCAGCACTGAATAAATTTGAATGAATACCCTAATTGAATTTGATATTCTACAATAGGCTGCATTAGATCATTGACCAATCAGCCTGTTAATCAACAATGAAATCAAACCCAGAAGTTGCCCCTTCAAATTTGATATCATGTGAATAAAAGAAAAGTGCTTGAGATATAGATCAAAGAATAATCAAGCACAAAGATCATCGGTTCTAAAATGTTTGTAGAGGTCTAGAATTTCAAACTCACCAAAACAAAGTTGAAGAACAGAAGAAAGAGATACAAGAGGACTTGCTACTAGTAATGAAAGAGATTCAAAATTAGGGACTAAACCAGAATTTGAAGAAAAAGAATAAAATCTCATTGGAAACATGAATAGGACTTTGCTTTCAAAGGAAATTTGTTGGAAGCAAAAGTCAATAGCGAAATGGCTAAAAAAGAGAAGATAGAATCACTTCATTCTTCATTAATCGGCCATTGTTTGAATAAATCTCAACCAATTGCAAAAATAGTTACCCCTAAAGGTGAGGAAATCCCAAATCAAGCGAAAATAAGAGAAGAAACAGCTCACTAATTCAGATATATGCTTTCAAAGGAACAAGATGACAAAGAGGAAACTCAAAGAAAATTCTTATGAGGATCTCAAGGCCGATGTCTAATAAAGATAAACTACCTTCTATCACCTTAAGAATCAAAGATGAAGTAAGTACTTTTCAAAAGGATAAATCTCCAATGGCATATGCCTTTCCTGCAAGTTTCTTCTAGAAATAATGGGATATTGTGGGCCAAGATGTATGTAATGTCCCCTTTTTTTAGTATCTGTATCTTTGCAGTGGTTAGCCTACTATCTAGTTCTCATAGGCTAATGAGACGTTTAGGGGACCCTTTGAGGGGATTCAAGGTCTTCAGCAGGCTTGTGTATTCATTCTTGCATATTTAGCTCAATGATCCAATTGGTTGGTGGGCCTTTCGAAGGCAGTTCAGGGCTTATCATTTATACTTGCTATTTATAGCAAGTTATACTAAGTTCACTGGTTTCATGCCTGCAAAAAGGTTTTGTGTCAAAGGCACTCTCAGGGGATTATTGTCAGCTTGGGTCGAGAATGGGCACTTTAATTAAATGACTAAACTCGAATTACTTTAATAATGTTATATTATTAAAGTGACTTTGTAATTTAATGTTATAAAATAACTTTAATAAAGTACTTTATAATATGGCGTTATAAGGGGATAAAGTAACTTTAATTTTAAAAGAGTAAATTTTAAGTTACTTTATGATTTCAATTTAAAAGGCACATCTTGCGAAAAAACAAATATTAAATTTAATGTGCAAAAGGCCAAGATTACGCGTAGGGTTTGGAGAAGGATAAAAAGCAAAGAAGAAGATCATTTTCTTTATCCAAGTTATTATTTGCAAATTGAAGAGAGCTAAGCAACAGGGTTTGCAAGCATGGCATTTCAAGTTGTTATGAGGATGATAACCCTCAAATAGGACAATGTCTACAGGTGTCGAAGATCACCCAAGGGCATTCTGAGAGATAGTCTCACACAAAGATTATTACAAAGTTTCATCAGTTTCCTGGAGATCATCATTCAAGGGTTTACAGAGTTTTCAAGGTACAGGGTTGAAGATTGTTGATACTCACAACTGTTGATCGAGCATTCCCAGATCTAAGATTTATGTTGTTGATTCGGGTATAGATTTTATGTATTTCCTGAAGCATTAATAAAATTTGGTTATTAAATTTCTTGCAACTGTTTGTCTGGAATTGGTTTATTTGCAAAATCTATGTTTTATATTTCCTAGTTAAACCCCAAACCAGAGGGGGTTATTACAATGTAATCGAAGTTGTCCAAAAGTTTGAAACAAACAAAGCTATCCTGAAGTAACTAAATACTTCTTTCATTATGTTTAGGGAACCTTCTAGAACGTACATTTATTGTTCTAGTTATCCTTGCCAAAAATCTATTTAAACATTTCTAGATTTAGGTATTGATTTTGTGGGCCAAATTTTATTTTAAGCTTGCTTTGTGTGCAAGCAAACTACTTTTTATGTTTAGAGAATTTTCATAGTAATTTTATGCCTACTTTCAGCTAAGATTGTTGTTAAAGAGTTGTTTTGTGTTATCTTATGCTCTGTAGATTGAATCACTTTGTGAAATATTGCAAACTTCATAATGTTGAGTTCACTAAGATAGATGATTGTAGCTTTGTATACAATTTTCTTGTTCAATTTGCTGATTTGTGTGTGTGGTGTCCTGTTGTGACCTTTTCACACATCGCCCCATTGCAAATGGGGACCCCCTGTTTTTGCTTTTTTTTGTCTTGGCGTCACAACTGCTAATCACCAGTCTTTTTACAATGTATAGAGTTTTCAGGAAGTCACCCGGGTCAAGTAGAGAATTCAAGCCCAAAACAGTGCCTAGACGTTGTCAAAGTGCTTAGAAGGTCCGAAGGAGGAGGAACGCCATTGCTTTGAGTCAATTCTGACACTTCCTATTTTTTAGGGATTCTGCTTTTTTGCCTTTTGCTTTTTATATTTTTGGCATTTTTGGACCAATCCAGGATTTACTATTTTTAGAAAGCTATTTTTTTCTATTTTTAGTAATTTCTATTTTTAGAAAGTGCCAAGGTCCCGCATGTCATGGCAATAACGTTTTATCTCCAGAATCAAAAATTTGTGCCTTTGAATATAAAAAGCAAGAAAAATCTCCAAACGAGGGCTTTGTTCCAGATGATCCAGAAGAATGCATGAAATTCATCTAAGTGTCAAGGAGAAATGAGATATGTCCAGACAACTCCAAAGTCCGCCCAAGCTATGTCAAACATTTAATGAAGTTCGCCCAACTTTTGGCAAGCATAAGCCAAGTTCGCCATGCTAAAAAGGAGTATGGAAAGGCAGTCTTGAAGTTCGCCCTACTTTGGCAAGACAAAGAGGAAGTCCGCCCTACCTTGGCAAGACAAAGATGAAGTCCGCCCAGCCTAGAAGAGGAGAGAAAACTTCAAAGTTTGGCTAAGTATTAACGCCTAGGAAAGAAAAAAACTTGTGAAAATGACTAAGTATGGATACCTTGGGAAGAAAATTTCATGAATTTGGTTAAGTATTGGAAAAATAAGGTTAAATGATAAAGGAGAGAATATGACAAACACATGTTGAACTCCGCCTAGCCTGACATGAAGATGGCAAAAGCACTTCCAAGTCCGCCTAGAGGAGAGATGGGAGATAGCAAAGAGGCTTCCAAGTCCGCCCCACTTTGAAGAAAGATGGCAAAGGAATCATAAAGTCCGCCCTAGACAAAGAAAGATGTCTGGCCAAGTGCAAAGTTCGCCAAGGTAAGAGACGGCAAGACAAGTGCCAAGTCCGCCCTCCAACATGAAGCATGTCCAAGATCATTCAAAGTCCGCCTTGGTAGAGAATGCCCAAGCAAGACCAAGTCCACCCAAAGTTGGCATGAAGAAGGTGAAGTCCGCCTTCCAAAGATGAAGATGTCCAGCCAAAAGGTCAAGTCTGCCTTGTCCAAGAGAAGATGAAGTCCGCCCCAGATCAAGATGGGAATGGCATAAGGAAGACAAACTCTGCCTTAGCAAATGAGCAAAGTGGCAAAACAACTATGAAGTCTGCCATGGAAAACTCATAAAATTGGCTAAGCGTTGATACCTTCGGGAGAGAAAACTCAGAAAATTGGCTAAGTGCTGATACCTTGGAGAATAAAATTTCACAATTTGGTTAAGTGTCAAGGAAATTCCCTAAGCAATGAGCAACTCCGCCCAACATGGCCAACCAATCATGAAGTTTTCCAAGGCTAAATTGAGCATGACCAAGACATAGCCAAGTCCGCCAAGGAGAAATAAAGGAAGATGTCTTGCCAAAGTCCAAAGTCCGCTCAAGCATAATAGAAAAATGGCATGCCAAGTCCAAAGTCCGCCAAGGTTAGAAACCAACATGGTAAAATTTGCCAAGAGGAAACAAAAAAATGGCTAAGTGTGGAATTTTTCCACAACAAAAGAATCAAATTTTGACTAAGTATTGGAAAGAAAACAAGGAAAAGGAAGAGGAATAAAGAGGAAAAGTAAAGAGGAAATGAATAAAATCCTTAGCACAAGCCAAATTCAGAATTGAAGGAAAATCCACAGGTAAAGTTCATTCGAGCATAGAGATGGCCAAAATCTTGGCTAAGTGTTGAACGGTCCACATGAAGGTGTTACAAAATGAAATTGAATAGCCAAAATTTGGCTAAGTATTGGAAATACTTCACAAAGAAAGTTCCAATTTCCTCCATTGTGGCGAAAGCACAGGAGAGTTCTTCTCCAAATTCAAGGCACTTGAAGGAACTTCAAAGCAGTCAAGAAAGAAAAAGTTTAATAACTACTCCAAGGGGAGACTTCCAGACCTCAAATGCAAGTGAGAAGAAGAAATAAAAATCTCAAAGGAGATCCAATATCAAAGCTAGGAAGGAACAAGCGCAAAGGACAGAGTCGTCGACAAGGAAAGATATTCTAAGGCAAGCATGTGGAAGAAAAACAAAGTGACCAAGGAAGACATCTAGCACGCTGAGGTGACGCCTCGTCATCTTCCAACCAATCAAATTGTTCCAAATCAACATGCATCAACTTTCTATTTTATTGTTGGTTTATATTTAGCAAAAGGACAAGTGTCCCCAAATGTAATTTTCTCATTGGTCGAGAGGTAGTTGGTTGTGACAAACCCTAATTAGGGTTTTATTTTGTAATCTCGGTCGTTGATTCAAAATCAATCTTGGCCATTGAATTGTAATCGAAGAGCCTATAAATTGAGCTCACCCCTCATTTGTAAAGTGTGAAGAAAGTGTATGAGATTGTTGCGTATTGTTGCTTCCGATAATAAAAGCTCTTATGCATGATTTGCTTTGAATCCCTTTTATTGTCAAGTGGTTTGCAAGGTTGCATAGCTTCTTCAACATTAGATTAGAATTAAGATAGAATTTGATTCAACATTAGATTAGAATTAAGATAGAATTTGATTTGAATGTTTGTTAAATGAATGAAAGATCTGATAGTATTGATTGGTGAAACTTAGCTCATACTTCTTTGAATAGATGATTTTTATTCAATGCGTAAAGTTAGCATGAGCTTATGATTGTGGATGCTTAACTTCAGTCTGGATAAGTATTGTTCAAGACATGAAAACTATAATCACACCCCTTTTAGATTGCACCCACTTTGTGTAGTTGTCCTAGGGAGGCGAAGCAAAGCGTGGTTACCAGTTTCACCTAATCTTTACCGTCTCTTGAATTCTTAGGAATATATTAGAACTTCTAAACCCTTCTCCTTTTGCACCTCTTTTTTTTTTTGAAATCTCAAACTGAAAATCCCAAAAGAAAGAGTATTTAATGTTAAATCTGTCTAAGTCCTAACTTGTGAATTGAATAAGCCTAGCGTAAGTCCCTTTGTGTATTACCAGCATATCACAAAGCCCATTGAGCTTATCCACACGTCAAGACCTGACAAAAGAAACCTTGGAGTCGCCATATGATCTTCTCGCAATCTTAGCATACGCAATGATTTTGTTCAAGAGAGGATAGAGTGTCTTTGGACATTTTATTCTATGTGTTCGGTGGATGATAAAACGTACACCAACATGTCCTAAATCCAATTCAAGTGTGTACTCATCTCCTTCTAGTTTCTGATTTTAGTTAAAAGAAGTGAGCATGTCTCACCTTCTCTAGATTAGATTTCCCACTTTAGATAATAAACACAAAAAAACCCTCTTGTCTTGTGTGGAAGTGTTGATTAGCCTTGTGCTTGAGACTCATAAAAAAAAGACAAGTCATCATTATCAAAATTACATCTTTAGAATTACAAAATTATCATTTTCTTAAGTCAACATCATGGGCAACAAGACAAAAAGAAAATCAAAGAATAAGCCTTCTTTTGAACTCTTCTTGTAACCATCAAAAGGCACTATTAATGACCATAGATAAGAAAACATTTTCATCTGACAAATTTTGCCATGAAACATGTAAAAGAGACAATGCTTTTGTAAATATGGAATGTGTTACAACATAAAAGATACCTGAATATGCCAGTATAACTTGCTCCATCGACTTAACAACATTTTGTAGTAAAGGTACCCCCATACGGTAATTTAATGATTCTCCGTATCCTTTAAGATGATGCAGCTCAAAATCATCAGCCCACTCAAGCAGTTCCACCTATATAGAATATTTGGTTTATGATCAATAATTTACTCTGAAGTACATTAGAATGTACTTTCTGAATTGCAAAAGGCTACAATATTTGACCAAACTTATTTTATATACCATAACTATTTTCATGTGAACTAAGCCTCTCTAAACCAAGTTCATGCAACCAGATTGTTTTCTAGATGCATGAAATAAACCCATTCACGAATTTCAAAAGCAACCATTGGCATAAGTATCCAGCCTGATTATGAAATCATGCATCAAGTTGAATAGTTAATTATAATCTTCATGTGTATTAAAGGAAAAAATGAAAGCAGTATATTTATTAGACAACAATAGTAAGGACAGCCACTGAAGGGGAAAATGAATAAAATAAATGCAAATGAACATTGAGGGATGGTACAGGCTGTTAATATAAGCATATTATTCAATCTAAAATTCAATTATTTCCTTTATGCAAAACCCCATTGATGATGTTGTAAAGTGTGCATAACTATAAATCTTGTTCACAGCTAAAGGTTTAGGAGTATTGTTTAAATTTCACGGAGCTTTCCCCTCTAATTTAAGGGGGGTTTATCCTATCATGCTGTTATATTTTGTGTTGTCTCAAAAGAGACAAATTAAAACTCTACACACTGCTGTGAATCCTAAGTTAAAAATCTTAAGTCTGAAATTCAAATAGGCAGAATTGACATTCAAGCAATGGTATTGCTAAAAAACTAAAACTGTATAACTTTGAGACTTTCAAAAAAAGAAAATATTTGGAAAACACGCAGATATGAAATTGAAATTAGGGAAGACTAGATGATATTCAAACTTACAATACCACAAAGAAAATGAAATTTAAAGTTGTTAAAGTAATAAAATTACTGGTATGTAGAATAGAAGATCGCTTTCTTCTCTAAGGTGTGGCTGCCAGCTCAAACCAAATCCATGACAATATAGGCACTTCCTTGGCCAAGGCCCAAAACACAGTCTGTAAGCAGTGCACAAATAATTACATTCCAAACAAACTATGGTAATACAAAGTAGGGATTATTATAATCTCCCCCCTTGTTATGTTCCAAAAAAGTTCAGAAGGCTTTTAGATCTCGTCCACATGGTAATACAATATAAGAGTCTTTTTTTATTATAATCTCCCCACTTGTTATGTTCTAAAAGTGTTTGAAAGGTTTTTAAATCTTGTGGAGAAAATTTATTGTTTTATGTTTTTTTGTTTCTTTAGGTTTTAGTATCACCCCAGTTCAATACAAAATTTCCCAACAGTGATGTCAAAGTCACATTTATCAGCACAAGTGTTTATCAATGCATGTGAGAATTACATTAGTCAAGTTTAGATCTAAAGCTCCTTCCCCAAAGTTCAAGATCCTGATACTTTATAACAAAATGTCAACCTTGTTTAGTTCACTAGCAAGGACGCAATGCCAATTCCACAATTTCAAGTTGAGAAGTTTGATTATTGGGGAGATCAGTTAGAAAAGAGTATTACTATTTATATGGATAGGAGTATGGGATATAGTAGCAAGTGGGTATGCTAAACCTCAAAATTGGAATACATTAAATGCAAAAGAAAAAATAGAGAAGAAAACAGTCGACATAAAGGATGCTCTAGTGTTTTTTCTATATTCAAAGTGCAGTAGATCTAAGTATTTATCTAAGAATTGGGGATTACAAGACATCAAAGGAAGCATGGACAACTTCAGAAAAAGCTCATATTGAAGTACTGATTAGGTAAAGTTGCAAAGCTTCAGACCCTAAGAATGAAGTTTGAGAATTTAAAAATGGAAGGTAATTAAAAAGTTGAAAATCATTTAGTATTCTTTTTACTGGTTGTAAGAAACTTGATTGTAATAAAGGGTTGATGAGGAATTGAGATCTAACTTGTGTTGACTTAGACACTATTGTTGCACAACTTGCCAAAAATTGCTTTAGATGAGGCTGCTTCTACATATGAAATGACTAGTGGAAGAGGCATTGTAACTCATCGTGGTTCAAATGAAACTGAACCAAAATTTTATGCTCTCAATAAAGTGAAATATGATTATTAAATTATTGATTGTAATTTTCCTTGTATATTGACATTTGACAAGTCACTAAATTATGAATTTATAAGTCTTTTCTTTTTTGCAAATTATGAGGTATTTAAATGTTTTATTTATTGACAATAATGAGTATAATTGTTTTTATAATTTTCATACATGTAAAATTATATATATAAATATGTAAACGAACCCGTACTTGTACCTAGTGGGAATGTCATCCCGATGTACCCAAACTTCAAACATATACCCATCCCCATACCAGGGAGGGCAACTTAGATTTTTAGTATTGTTACACAAAGTCAGAAGGTAATTCAAACTCATCCTCCAAATCTAATGTTACATAAAAAAATTGATTATCTTCTCTAGATCTAATTCATCTTGATGATGGATCATGGAGTATTATCCAAAATGTTGATGATAAAAAAAAATACTACACAACCAAAATCCAGAAATTTTACTATATTGATATTATGGACTGTGAAAATTTCATGATTTTAAATTAACAAGAAGTTGTGTTAGAGAAAGTAGTGAAGATAATGAATTGGTTAACTATGCATATTATTCAAATATTGAAATGGAACCTACAAAGTTTTAGGAAGTAATTGCAATATCAAGGTCAAATATTGTGTTTACAATATCATTGATTTCAAGATATATGAGTGAACTGTAATGCCCCCTTCTTAGCTCGCTTCAGTATCTCGATGGATTAGCCTATCATCTGACACTCGTAGGCTAATGTTGATGATTATAGGGCCCAATGTCGAAGCTATCTCGCTCTTTAGATGGCAGTTTGCAGTGTTTATCTCTACAATCCCTTCGCATATTCAGAGGCGATGTTATTCAGGGTTTTCTTGCTCCATTTTTATACACTTACTATTTATAGTAAGTCAGTTAGGTGATAGAGGCCAACCTTACTATTTTTGGTAAGTCACCTGGGTGAGCAGAGGTTTCAGTGGGTTACCTCCTGGCATTGTCAGATTCAATAAATGATGATTAATAATGGAGTTGTGATATTATAATTATTATTAAAGTAATGCTTTAATAATAATTAATTATTATAAGTGAATATAATAATGACTTATTTGACTTTATTATAAAGGGGTCATTTAATGATATAAAAGTCAAATAATAAAGTCATGATTTAATGCGCCCAAGTGAAGTTATATTCTAAAGTCAACAAAAGCAAATGTTTTAATTATATTTTAATGAACAAAATCCACTTTGGGAAATCGTGCTTTTCATGGAGGTATAAAAGGCTTTTGAAAAAAGCATTGATGATTCATTTGACACTTACCATTTTTCAAGAAGCTTTTGCTTGTGTGGAGAACAAGGGTTTTGCAGCTGCAACTGATCTTGGGGAACGGATTTCTCTTAGATTATGCATACTACAAGTGTGTAAAAAGCACCCAAGGTTTGCAATTACTGGAGGCTTTGATTCAGAAGTCTCATTGTGCTTATTGGAGGGTT
Source organism: Sequoia sempervirens (assembly GCA_007258455.2). Lineage (NCBI taxonomy): Eukaryota > Viridiplantae > Streptophyta > Pinopsida > Cupressales > Cupressaceae > Sequoia > Sequoia sempervirens. The sequence goes on along the minus strand of VDFB02193867.1, from coordinate 5,404,100 downwards.
TAACTTCAGAAAAATTCAAGAGGTTGAGAAGAAGTTTTCAGATTACTGGAAGAACAATCTTTGGAGGCCTTTATTGTTTGCTAGCACTCATTCTTCATAGCCACGTGGGGTTTCAAGGCCGTACCAATCAGCCATTAGCAGGCCGTACCAATCATCCATTAGCAGGCTGTACCATGTCCTTGGCTAGGGCGTGTGAATCAAGGAGCTGAGTGATCCTTTTTGGAGCCTCAATCCTCTTCCATTTGGATCCACTTAACCATGGCAGGCCTCAGTTATCATTTCTAAGGAGGAGAAATCAGATTCTAGAGCTGGGCATTGATTTTCATGGTGATCATATTTGCTGATATGAAATTTCAGACTTGCAAATAATGAGCTCTGGACTCCGGGTATGCTCAGATTGTAATTGCATATGTTAGAGATAAATCTGATTTAATAGATTGTGCATTTGCTTCAGCATTAGTTTCAGATTTTTCTTAGCTTGCAATATTTGCATTTCTTTTATATTTCCTCGCATCTTTATTGCAAAAAAAACACAAAAAAAAGCAAAACACTCAAAAAACAAAAAATCAGTTAACGCAGAACAGTTAGCAAATATCTCAGGAAGGGGTGGGATATTTCATGAACCTGCAAAAAGACATTTACAAGCAGTAAAAAGAATATAAGGTATGTTAAAGAAACAAAAGATCATGGAATCCATTATAATTCAATTGAGGATTCAAAGTTGGTTAAATATTCAAATTTAGATTGGGCAAGATCATCAAACGATAGGAAGAGCACATTAGGACATTGTTTTACATAAGAAAGTAGATTGATTACATGGAGTTTAAAGAAGCAGGATATAGTTGCATTATCCAATACAAAAGTGGAGTATGTAGTATTGACAACATGTACACAAGCAATTTGGTTAAGAAGAGTTTTTGAAGATCTACAAGAAGAACAAAGAAATCCTACAATCATATTTTCTAATCGTGCAAGAAAAATACAATTAAATAAGAATCTATTATTTCATGCATAAACAAAACACAAACTCAACCACCATTATATAAGAGACTTAGTACAATACAAGAAAGTTGAAATTCAGTTTTGAAGGTCAAAAGAATAGTTGGTAGGCATCCTGACTAAAGGACAAGGGAAAATAATACATTCAAAATTGAAGATAAAGTTGCAAATACAAGGATTTGACATCAATGGGGAGAATGTTGGAAAGTTTCTTGTCAAAAAGGCACAACTTAAACAGCTGCAATAAAATGCCACAACAAAATACCAATTTTGAAGGTAAAAACAAAAAAGCAAAACATAAATCAACAAAACACAAGGAACAGCAAAACACGAAAAAGCAAGACAGCAAAACAAGTGATTGTTAAAAATTGAAGCAACAAAATAGGGTTAAAAAATAAAAAGGATAAAAATATGATTTTTGTGTTTTTAAAAGCAAGGCTATGTTTAAAGTATTAATTCATTGTTATATGAAGGTGTTGAAAATACTGTCATTGATGTCACAGGGGCATGGACAAGATAGTTTATCATTGATGTCATGTTATGCCAAGATTATCATTGATGTCAAAGACAATATAACTTTTGGTTTAAATTGCCCATATCTTATTAAGAGCAGCGAATACAGCATTTGAGATTATGTTAAGGCAGCATTCAAGATTATGAGAAGATAGAGATCACAGTTAATATTTAATGAAGGCGGTGATTAATGATAAAAGAGGCAGATTCATTTATTAAGGAAACAGAAATTACTTTACAAAAGGCAGCACCAAAAATGGGCACACCAAAATGGACTTATTATAGGCTGGCCAACCACTAGGAAGAATAAAATATGGAAACAAAATTATTATTATTTTGGCCGACTCCTTTGAGAGGATCGCCTTTCTTGGGCAATTAAAATAAAGTTAATTATTTATGAAAGAGGCCGACCTCTTTTGATGCAGGAGCATCCTGAGCTGTGAGAGCAATCTTGAATCACCCAAAAATGATTTATTTAATTTTTGCAATAGTTTAGATTTTAATGTCCTAGGTGAACAATTTTGTAATAAATGGCCAAATATTTTATTAAATATTTTTGGTCATATTTTATGTAACGGCCTTATTGTAATCTGGACACATTTTGGTGGCATTTACAAGGCAAAATCTTCAAATATGCCTTCTTGGGCATAGGATTTGGGGAGTTACAAGTTATGACAACTCATTTAACGTTCCTCAACGGTTGCATGAAGAATTTGGGCACCCAAGAGCAAGTGGTTCAACTTTTTCTACTCCAAGGTCCATATTCATGAGGAGTGGGAATCCAAGTTGTCACCTATTCTTGGCAAATTCTTGGAAGTGGATTTGAAGATGCTTTTTGAGCATTTAATATTTATTTTTAATTCATTTCAAGCATATTTCCTCAAGGTGGCGTGGGATTTTCCCAAGTGGATTTGGCTTGTGGTTTTGGAAACCACAATGGTTTCCTCATTAATAAATCTCTATTAAATTATTAATTCATGCCTTGTCATTTGGGAAGGGGTGTCATGTCCCCAATTTCAATGGGGACCAAATTCAAATTTGGGCAAAAAAATTAAATATATATTTAAATATTAAATAATAACGTTTAATATATTAAATAATAATCTTTATAATATTAAATAAAAATAAGAATATAAATTTAAATTATTGAAAATAATATTTAAATTTTCTGGCTGACCCTTATGGTTGGCGCTCAAAATAATCATTTGTGTTTGGCCGACTTCTCCAGTGCTTAATATTAATATGGGTTCAAGGGAATTGCAAGATCATCACGGATTTGGACTTTGTCTTGCTGAGAGTGCAAAGGACATAGTCGCTATGGACGCTCGCTGGCAGCGAGGCTCTATCCAAGGATGCTTTTGGAGCTAAGACCAAAAATACACTGGAAAGCCATCATGGAACCAAAGAGTCATATTGGTCTTAAGAGACAGGAATAAACCCATGTGCACACACTTATAACTGAAGGATAAGATATCTTGATATGGTTTAGGACTTCTCTTCCCTTTTGAGTACTCTTCTTGGTCAAGGGATAAGTTAGGTAGAATTAATTCAAGATTCCGGATTTAAAGTGGATACTATCTTTGGAATGTTCAGGAACATTACCCACATGGAGTCGCCAGATGTTGTGACCTTTTCACACATCGCCCCATCGCCAATGGGGACCCCCAGTTGTCTGCTCGTTTTTAGGGTTTTGTCTCCTTGCAACGGTTTCGTGAGGTCACCTTGTTAAGGGTTTCGAGTCAGTTTGCCGAGAGTTACCCGAGCCAAGTCAATAATCCATGCTTGAATCAGTGCATAAACGTCATGGAAGCGCTCAGAAGGCCCAGGAAACGAAGATCGCCTGTGAATATGGCCAATTCTAAGACTTCCTACTTTTTAGGAAATCTTGTTTTTTTTTCGCTTTTTCATTTTTGGCATTTTTGGACCAAACAGGGTTCCCTATTTTTTAGGGTTTTGCTTTTTCTATTTTTAGAAAGTTTCTATTTTTGGAAAGTTTCTATATTTGGAAAGGTCTCGAATTCCAAAAATCCACTCAGAAAATCAAAGAGAAAATTGAAAAATCTGGAAAAGAAGCAAAAAGCATGAAAAATCAGTGAAAAGCATGAGAAAATCAGACTTAAAAGCATCAAAATTCTGGAAAAATCATTGAAAATTAGTCAGATCTGAGGTCGAAATCACAGAAAATTAACTCAAAAAAGATGAAATTCATTAGAAATCTGGTTAAGTCTGAAATTCGCCATGAAGAAGGTCCTTGAAATGTGGGACGGAAAGAGGAAGGAATGTCTGGAAGCCTGTGAAGTCCGCCCAGCAGTGAAAGAAAAATGTCAAGGACTCTCTAAAGTCCGCCTTGCAATGTCTAACATCCTTCAAAGTCCGCCATGTCAAGTGCCAAAAGGTTTTAAAGTCCGCCATACACTTGAAGGGAAGTGGCAAGAAGTTAAGGAAGTCCGCCATGCTTATCCAAGGTGCTAAGGAAGTCCGCCTAGGCACATGGGAAAGAAAAAAAATCAAAAATTTCACTGAGTATTGGTGCCTAGTAAGGAAAATTCGAAAATTTGCCTAAGTATAGAGGCCTAAAAGGTGGAAAATCGAAATTTTGGCTAAGTGTTGTGCTAAAAGGTTTGGAAGTCCGCCATGTTTAAAGAGATGATGTCCAAGACCATGGAAAGTCCGCCCTCACCTTGTCCAAGTGCTTTGAAAGTCCGCCATGGTCTATGAAGAGAAAAAAAAATCAATTTTTGCCAAGTGTTTGGTGCCTAGTCAAGAGAAATTCGAAAATTTGCCTAAGTATAGAGGCTTAAAGGATGAAAAAAATTGAGATTTTTGGCTAAGTATCATGACATTTTCGAGAGGTTAAGTGCTAAGTTTGAAAGGACAAGTGCTAAAGAAATTAGTCTGTGGCAAAGAATAAAATGAAGTGTGCTTAGCACAAAAGTGAAAGAGAAATTTAAATTTCGCCTAAAGTCTTGGATGTCTAGAGGAAAAGTTGGCCGAGTATACAGAGAAAGATGCGCAAATCAAAGAAAGGAAGGATCGCCCTTGGCCAAAAGGAATAAGAATTTGTCAAGCGTCAAGGAAACTCGCCTGATGAAGACATCCAGACAAGGATTTTGCCTAGAAAAATTCGACCGAGCAAGAGAAAATTTGGCTTTGGCAGAAGAAAATAAGCTCAGTGCAATTAAAAGTTCGCCATGGCAAAGAAAAATAGGGATCTGGCATAACAATTGTCGACGGAATGGCTTAAGTTTTGACTTGGCTAGACGAAATTGGGAATAGAATTGGAAAATACACTTTTAGCCGAGAAAAATGAAGAGAAAATCAAAATAGCCATGGGTCCAAAACGAACGGGTTGGAATAAATTAAAATATTTTAATATTTTAATAATTTATTCTAAACTACTCGGAAATTTAAATGCCTTGGACAAAATCGAATTCGCCAGACGAGAGTTGGAAGAAAATAAATTGTGTCGGCCAGAGATGAAATCCAATGGGCAAAATTAAATTCACCATGAATTTAAAACTTGGAAGGGTCGAATTTAATTAAATATTTAATGTTTTCTTTCAAAATTCGAAAAATCAAAGATAAACATTCAACCAAAAAATCGAATTTTTGAAGATCAATGAGATTTGCTCGGATAAACTCAAGACAGATTCTTTTTGAAAAATAAAGGAAACTTGCCTGTTTGAACAAAAGAAAACAAATTGAGATCAATAGAAGAAAAGGCAGTCGCTAAATAAATTAAATTCTTCAGCATTATAATGAGTTTCAGCAACTCATTTTTCACACACACAGCTGAAAAGAAATTTGATCTCTCTCAAAATTCTCAGGCAGTTAATTGTTCGGTAGGCAAGGTCGAAATTTCCAGAGTAAGAAGTAATGTTATGCTGAGGAAGAATTTTCGCAAGAAAAGAAAAGATTTATTGGTTGAAAGTTGAAATTCTTCTGTGCAAGAGGGGCGCACTTCTCCTTTTAAATTATCAGAATTTAAATCTGATTTTCAGCCAGCAGTTCTTCACTGAGGTTTGAAGTTCGATTGATAGATTTGCTATTCTTCATCTGTCTCTTTCATGTTGATTCAATTCTGGCGAAATTTTCAACTTCGTCCATTTACTTTCAGCTTGCTTTTTCGCAGCAATTTAATTATTTAACCAGCTGAAAGTAAATTTTCGAGCCCAAGGCATGAGAATAAATTAATTCTAAAAGTCTCCATATTAATGTTAATTTTCTGACTGCAGGTGGATGACCACTGTGGGCGAATCATCAAAGAGACCAGCAATGAAGTTCGCCAGCAAAGGTGCCCAGCGGGAGACTAAAATCAATTCAAAATGGAAGAATGTCGTAGACACCGATCTCGGACATGTCGACTTCGATGAGTTCAAAAGAAGAGTATACAGACAGAATGGACTGCCAACACCAATAGCCAGGCGGATGATCAGAAACGGGATTTTCCAGGCAGCAGGATTCCCGCCTGCAATAGACTGTGCAAAATTGATGGTGGAATGTGCTATCCACTATGATGCTCAAAAGAGGCAGATCATTGCACCGGATGGCAGAATTTTGGCACACTTAGGCGAGGTGGCAATCCAAGAAACCTTCGGCATCCCAGAGCATTCACAGACTGTCTATAAGACCAAGGAGGAGGCCAAGAGGTTATATGACAGCCAACCGGACTTATGCACTACAACTGTTAACAAGGCATGGTTGGACAAACCTAAGCCATCAATAAAGAAGATGCCCAAAAGACCTCGCCGGACGGACTTCAAAGAAGATTTTGGAGACATCATCTTGATGCTAAACAGAATAGCTGGCAACCCGCAGGGTGCATTTTTTGAGAGCTGGATGTACTACTTCATAGATGAGACATCTGGCGTAAAAATGTTCAATTGGTCACAGATGATAAGTGACAATCTCCACGAGCAATTGATCAACCTGGAAGAGACTAAGTCTTTTCACATGAGCTCGTATATTGTCTACTTGTTGGCCATATCATACAAGTATCCAGGACTAACTTGCAAGGGAAAAGTTGGCAGCGGAGAAAACGAACTCAGACCTTACGATTGTTACCCGCAGCTCCAGTTGAAGGAGAAGTCTCATTTCAAAAGGGCACATGATGCGTTCTTAATGCATATCACCAGAACACTTCAAGGGGGAGTACATCAAAGGTTGAGTCATGAGGCGAAGAGTCTAATCAGTAAATATGGGTCCTGGTTCATTCAATTCCCAAAATTTACATATATCAGGATCCAAGGATTTACTGGAAATCCCTATAAATTGCCCATTTATCCGACAAATCGGATGGTTTTGCTCGAAGTCTTGAGGAAACTAGAAGAATATCAGAACATTCAGAGGCCAACCAAGAAGGCATCTATTACATTCCCATTGTTCATCGGGAATATGTTGGAATCTTGTCCGTCCTCACAGGCAGCTGAGAGTGCTAGATTGGAAATCCAGTGGTACCCATTTACAGCCTACAAGTCCAGGGTCAATTTTGACCCACATCATAATATTCGGACAGTAGAGGGGAGAAGGTACAAGCACAGAGTGGAACTGGAAGACTTCTGGGTTGATGCTGCCGATGAATACGAAGTCAGGAGGAGACTATGGTCCAGGATGCCAGTAGATTTCATGAGGACAATTGAATTTTGCCGAATACCTAATCAGTTGCATGACGATGGGGACTACATCCAGCCGCGCTTCGAGGAGAGTCGACCTCTTCCTCCTGTGAAATGGCTCCGAGCCCCGAGCATCCGCATCTCTAGCCATTACTAATGAGACCAGTATCAACATTCTCGGTGGGTTAATTCGCAGTCCGGTGAAATGAGACATAAAGAATAACGCCACCGACCCACCGAAGTACGTAGTCGCATTCCCTCCTACAATGCCTGCTTCCCATCGACTGAAGTTGGAGATTGGGAGAAGAGAAAGGAAGTAGTTCCGGCGCGAGCCCGCTCAAAAGCAAGGCAAGGAGAACCATCCGCCCGGCAAAGATCCCTGGAATACGACGCACGATGGTCACCATAGATGAGTCCTGCTGGAAATTAATTGTACCTCCTATGGTTCAGGAAGAGAACGATGAACCTACTCAGCTGGATGATGAGGAGCCCTCATCACCTACAGGCACGGAAATACTTGGTTCAGACAATGAGATAGAAGTCTGGAATAATGACTTCGAGGAGGGAAGGATTTCCGCTCTCAGGGAGGTTGTTGATGTTCCGAATGAGGAAGAGGTTCAGGTAGAAGATGAAGTCAAGCAGCTGACCATTCTAGATTGGCTGATAGAAAGAATGAAGATTCAACCACCTACAGAAGCCCAAGAGGAGGATGATACTGCAGATTTCGCGCTTTGAAGTGCTGCAAATCAAGAAGCCCTCAAGAAATCTCCCTTCTACCACCAGCGAGAGGCAGCCGCTCCATGCACATTGCGTTATTCACATGCCACAAGGCTTAGATTACCTCATATATGCCATAACTATCGCAGATCTTGGCCCAAACCTCTCAAAAGCCAGAAGTGGAGGAATTAGATAATTTCTATTTCACCATCAAAGCATCTAAAAAGAAGTAGGGCACGGAAAAGTATACGGCGGAGGCTGAGCCTTTAAGAGCGCTTACAAGATTTTGGACCCAAATTCCACTTGATTTGTAGTAATATCTCTTCCCTCAATTCATCGCAGGAAGTGACCAAGGATGTAGAGCACGGAATGGTTACAGCCAGGGAGGCTCAGGACTGGATGGTGAGCGAAGGCACGGAAGCAGCCTCGTTCATGGAGAAATTGGCACTTGCTTATGGAAAACCTCTTATTTCTTTTCCGACCGATTGATATGGCGAGAATACTGGAACGCACTTACGGATGCGAGAGGCTTATCCTGCCCTTATATTCCTGGCACCATGAGAAGTTGGCTGATGAGATGGTGATTTGCCATGAGCAAAGGAGATATGATTTCCATCACTCGTTTTGGGCAGTGACTATACGAGAAGAAGTTTTGGAGAAGGCAAAAGTGGATGGGCTTAGAATTGAAGAGTAGGTCAAAGAAATCCAGGAGAGGATTTATATGATAGTTGCAAAAGTGTTCGACCGTGAGATTGTCTGGGAGAACGACATGCAGCTGGAGAGGTTGAAACGTAAGGTTCAAGAGTTTTTCTTCTCGGCCACTGGACCATTTTTGAGACAAGATTTTGTGAGAGTGGCAAGACTGTCAGCCATCCGAAATGATTTTGGGAAGCGGGAGGCGGATTGGGAAAGTACTTTTGCCAAATGTGCTGAGAAGTTGGACGGACTAGAATTCCGGATTAGCATGCTACCACCTGTCACAATCGAGGAGGTCATCGCAGTAGTGTCCAGATTCATCGAACGCAATGCTGCTCAGAAGGATAAGGACGCCTCTCCTAGATGATAGCTCCCACTGCCTCTTTACTGATAGTTCACTGATTGATAACTCATGTTATTTTGGGCAACCCTAATTAGGGTTGGGTTGTAATAATCTTGGCCGTTGATATTGTTTTAATCTCAGCCCTTCATTTGATTTCTGAAACTCTATATAAACTGATGCTCTCTCACTTTCATTTGTGTGGAGACAGAGTATGAGATTGTTGCATTGAGACTATTTCGAATAATAAAAGCTCTTATGCATGATTTGCTTTGAATAACTTTTATTGTCAAATAGTAAGCGAGGTTGCATATCTTCTTCCGCCATAGATTAAAGTTAGAATTAGATAAAGTAGAATTTGCTTTGAAAGTTGGTTAAGCGAATGAGAGATTGATCGTATCGATTCAATGGTGAAGTATTGCTCATACTTTCTTCGAATGGATGATTTGCATTTGATGCGTAAAGTTAGCCTGAGCTTATAATTGTGGAAGCTTAACTTCAACCTCATTCGAGGTTTGAAAATTATTATCACACCCCTTGAAGATTGCACCCACTTTGCATATGTTGTCCAACAGGAGGCAAGTTGACTTTCATCTTTTTAAATTCTTCTAATACATACGAACTTAATCTCTTTAGCTCTTCTCGGGGACGGTCTTTTGGCTGAGCCTGAATCTGTTCCGCTTGAGGGTTCACTTGTCTTGTTTGTCCCGTCTAGGAGACGGTAGCTTGTCTCGTTTGTTCTGTTCGTGGAGCGACAACTTGTCTCACTCCACTTGCCTGAGCATTTTGTTGATGGTATTCCGGCAAATCTCTGGGAAGAGATCGCACGTTGGTAGCATTCGGATTTGGTGGGGTCTGGAAATTATTTGGTGGCACCGATGTAGTCAAAGGTTCACTTTGACGGTGATTCCTCTGGTATATCCTAAATGGATTTCCAGCCGCCTGTTGAAGCACTTCTTTGGTTCCTTCTACCAGAACACTATTGTATAGTGGAGGGAAATTGTAACCATTGACCGTAGATGGCTGACTAGATGGGTCTTGAATCCCCGGTTCATCTTGGTATCTTGGCGCCTCCACTGGGCCGTTTGCAGATGCAGGAGGAAACCTCTTATCATGTTGGTACCGTAACACTTTCAATCACAAGAGCTTGATCATACCTCGGTGCAGGAACTAATTCATATCCGGTTATTGGAGGATCTTCCGCCTCTGAGTTCCTTCTTTCACTCCTGAAAATATCGGTGGCTACCTAGAACTCACGACAATGTAACTCAGAATGTTGGTCTGTATTATGCAGTCTGCACCATCCTGATAGTGCTGCCTCAGATAGGAATACCTTGTTCGCAGGACGATTGTCAGTTGGTGGATTATCCAAGGGTGATGGTACAGTACCATTGTTAGGTCCGGTGTTCCAAGTCTTCTTTTGGAAGCCCGAGTTATTATTCCGGGGACCTTGATTATTCCCTTGATAATTTTGATTGTCCCTTTGATATCCGGAATGACCTTGACCTTGGTAATTCCCTTGAGGTGCCTGATAGCTCTTATGAAAACTTTGAATTTGGCTATTTTGTCCCTTCAAATAGGTGACTTCAGTTGACAGCCGTTGACTTGTTCAATCAAGTCTTTCATTTCATCTTTCTCTTCTTGAGTCCACGTCGAAGTTGGCGCGTTCTGAAGATATATGGGCTGAGCTGGTTGTACCTGGGACATAGGCGCTCCTGGGTGGATGACCATTTGGTTGCCCATTGGAGGGACTGCGTTCAACATAGGCGTTTGATGAGCCAACGCCCGATTAATATCTTGGATTTGATTCTGGGAGGCTGCGTTTCCCAAGTAATTGAGTGGACCAGGAGCCATACCTACTCCTAGACCAGTGCTAGCTATAATTTCCGCAGCATATGCTCCCTTCACATCTATTGGGAGCGAATTGGTTGATTTCACAAACATGGCGGTAAGACGATCCAAAGCTTCATAATATATGGGCAGTGCCGCCGCATTGTCTAACAAGTAAGGATCTCTCAGCCTTGTATAAGCTTTGTGGAATCTGTTATTGAACGTACTAATAGGCTCATGTTCTTGTCTTTTGACTTCCACAAATTGCCTATATAAATCAGATGGGGAAATAGGTGGCCTGAATTTCTCTAAGAAAGCAGTCTTCATCTGTTGCCAAGTGCGGATGGAGTTGGAGGGCAAATGGATATACCAATACGAAGCCTCCTCATCGAATGTGTAGGGGAACAGCCTACAGGCAACATCTTCTTCTTGGATATCTCTATTTTGGAGATCTTCGAAAAGCTTGATATGTTCGTCTGCGGTGTGGTTCAGGTCACCACTATGAAACTTGGAACAAAAATGTTCTGGATTCTTCGGTAAATCATGGTAAACACCAAACGTCATGGGCGACGCATTAGCTGGACGCCACGCCATTGGAGCGTTTGGGTGGTTTGCTTGGACTGGTTGAACTGGTGGAACTGGTTGCACAGGCTGTGCAGCTACTAGAATTGGTTGACAGTCTGGAAAGAGACCAAAAGGAACTCCCTCGCTTGGTACTTCTTCACTGGACCCAACTGCGCTAGATGTTCCCTCCTGTGATGCTTCAGATTTCTTCCTCTGCCTATTCCTGTAAGGCAACAACTCTATAAATTCTTTAAAAGAATTTGGAGTGGATCTAGTAATCCTCCGAAGTCTATTTGCTGAGAAAGAGCCGATTCGATCCAGCGTGCTCTTCAATCTTGGCGACGTGGTGCAGGAGCTGCTTGATTCGCCTGTTGGTTCGCCTGTCGGTTTTGCTCTCGTTGAAGAGCCTCAAATCTTTCAACAAGGAGGTCCCTTTGAATATTGAATTCAATTCGTCGTGCTCTTTCTTCTTCTTCCTCAAGAATATAGCGCATGCGAAACCAATCAGGAGCAGTTCTTCTCACTTGCCACGCGAGGCTGAATAGTTCGGTGATGATATCGTCCTGCTCGTCGTGAAAACCCAGGTTAGGCTGTAACACTGGCTGAGGATCTTGATCAGGATCAGGAACGTTGGCCGGGAGCCCCATTCTTCATCTTACTATCAACACGTGGATTTGAGGATGAGCCTGTAGCAAATGATCGTTCTATCTTGTCAAAGGTTTTCTTTAGACGATCGATCTTCTGTCTTATCAAGTCTCTCTGGATTGCTTCCTCAAATCTTTTTCCCTTTTCCTCTTCTCTAGCAAGGACACGGCTTGTCTGTCCAAATTGAGCACGATCGGCCTGTGTCTTCCAAGCTAGTGTATACAACTGATCAATAATATCCGTTGGAGGTTGATCTGGTTGTTCAACAGGTACATGAAAAGGAAACTCATGTGGTAGTACCATTCTGCATCATGCCTACTGCCTCAACTTGTAAACGATCCCTTGTGATGTAGTAGCCCTCCTTCTAGCGCCAATTCTATGTTGGTGCCTAGGAGGAGAGGCAAGCATATACACAAGTGATGTAGCAAAGATTTGAGCAATTTGTCCTTTACTCGCTCAGCCCTCCTTCTAGCGCCAATTCTATGTTGGTGTACGTTTTATCATCCACCGAACACACAGAATAAAATGTCCAAAGACATTCTATCCTCTCTTGAAAAACCACCGCGTATGCTCAGATTGCGAGAAGATCATATGGCGATTCCAAGGTTTCTTTTGTCGGGTCTCGACGTGTGGATAAGCTCAATGGGCGTTGTGATTTGCTGGTAATAAACAAGGGGACTTACGTTAAGGAAATCTTCACAAGTTTAGGACTTAGGGAATTTATCATTAAAGGCTCTCTTCACTTAGGACTTTCAATGTGGATCTCAAAAAAAATAGCAAAAGGATAAGGTTTTAGGAGGTCTATTCTATGCCTAAGAATTCAAGAGACAGTAAGGATCCGGTGAAGGGGATAAACCACACTTTGGTTCGCCTCCTGTTGGACAACATACGCAAAGTGGGTGCAATCTTCAAGGGGTGTGATAATAATTTTCAAACCTCGAATGAGGTTGAAGTTAAGCTTCCACAATTATAAGCTCAGGCTAACTTTACGCATCAAATGCAAATCATCCATTCGAAGAAAGTATGAGCAATACTTCACCATTGAATCGATACGATCAATCTCTCATTCGCTTAACCAACTTTCAAAGCAAATTCTACTTTATCTAATTCTAACTTTAATCTATGGCGGAAGAAGATATGCAACCTCGCTTACTATTTGACAATAAAAGTTATTCAAAGCAAATCATGCATAAGAGCTTTTATTATTCGAAATAGTCTCAATGCAACAATCTCATACTCTGTCTCCACACAAATGAAAGTGAGAGAGCATCAGCTTATATACAGTTTCAGAAATTAAATGAAGGGCTGAGATTAAAACAATATCAACGGCCAAGATTATTACAACCCAACCCTAATTAGGGTTGCCCAAAATAACATGAGTTATCAATCAGTGAACTATCAGTAAAGAGGCAGTGGGAGCTATCATCTAGGAGAGGCGTCCTTATCCTTCTGAGCAGCATTGCGTTCGATGAATCTGGACACTACTGTCATGACCTCTATTGTGACAGGTGGCAGCATGCTAATCCGGAATTCTAGTCCGTCCAACTTCTCAGCACATTTGGCAAAAGTACTTTCCCAATCCGCCTCCCGCTTCCCAAAATCATTTCGGATGGATGAGAGTCTTGCCACTCTCGCAAAATCTTGTCTCAGAAATGGTCCAGTGGCCGAGAAGAAAATCTCTTGAACCTTACGCTTTAACCTCTCCAGCTGCATGTCGTTCTCCCGGACAATCTCACGGTCGAACACTTCTGCAGCTGTCATATAAATCCTCTCCTGGATTTCTTTGACCTGCTCTTCAATTCTAAGCCCATCCACTTTTTCCTTCTCTAAAACTTCTTCTCGTATAGTCACTGCCCAAAACCAGTGATGGAAATCATATGCTGCTCCTGTAGCAATCACCCTTCTATCAACCAACTCCTCCCTTGGAGTGCCTTTCAAGATCCTAAGGCTTGGGATAAGCCTCTCCTGCATGTCTGGAATACATTCCCATGTCTCTGCCATATCAATCAGTCGGGAAAGAAAATAAGAGGTTTTCCCATAAGCAAGTGCCAATTTCTCCATGAACAAGACTGCTTCCGTGCCTTGGCTCACCATCCAGTCCTGAGCTTCCTTGGCTGTAACCATCCCGTGCTCCACATCCTTGGTCACCTCCTGCGATGAATTGAGGAGAAGAGGAGCTACCGCATTACCCTGATCAAGTGGCTGGGTCAAATGCTGTATGTACTCCTTAAGGCGCTCAACCTCCCTTTTATACTCTTTCTTCTTAGCCACTTCTTTTTCCAATCTCGCTTTGATGGTCGAGACGGAATTATCTAGTTCCTCCACTTCTTGACCTTTTGAGGTTGGGCCAAGATCTACAGTGGTTATGGCATACTCTTGAGGAGTAATCTCATCTTGTGGCTTGTCCACTGTGGGTACTGCAATGTGTACGGAACGGCTACCTGTCTCGTCCTTTTGAATAGTAGAGAATTTCTTGGCAGGCTTCTTGATTGCAACTTGCTCCAACCTTGCCAAGAAATCTGCAGTATCATCCTCCTCTTGGGCTTCTGCAGGTGGTTGAATCTTCATTCTTTCTATCAGCCAATCTGGAATGGTCGGCTGCTTGACTCCATCTTCTACCTGAACCTCTTCTTCATTCGGAACATCCACAACCTCCTTGAGAGCGGAAATCATTCCCTCCTCGAAGTCATTATTTCAGACTTCTATCTCATTGTTTGAACCAAGTATTTCCGTGCCTGTAGGTGACGAGGGCTCCTCATCATCCAACTGAATAGGTTCATCGTTCTCTTCCTGAACTGTAGGAGGTACAATTATTTCCACCAAGGACTCATCTATGGTAGCCACCAGCTCATCAATATTCCGGGACATTGCAGAACGAGATGGTTCTCCCTTCTGTCTTTTTTGAACAGGTTCTGCACTCAGAACTATTTCCTTCCTTTTCTCTCCAATCTCAACCAAGTCCTGAAGGGAAGCACCGGCATTGGAGGAATACGACTCTGTCTCGCTCAATAGATCATACGTGAGCGTTATTCTTTTATGTCTCATTTCCTGGACCTAACGGTCAACCCACCACTGAGAATATTTGACCACTGATCTCATTAATGTGGCTAAGTCTGAATGCTCAGGCTCCGACCATCTCACAGGAGGAAGAGGTCGACTCTCCTCGAAGCGCGGCTGGATGTAGTCCCCATCGTCATGCAACTGATCAGGTACTCGGCAAAATTCAATTGTCCTCATGAAGTCTACTGGCATCCTGGACCATAGTCTCCTCCTGATTTCGTATTCATCGGCGGCATCAGCCCAGAAGTCTTCCAGTTCCACTCTGTGCTTGTACCTTCTCCCCTCTACTGTCCGAATATTATGATGTGGGTCAAAGTTGACCCTGGACTTGTAGGCTGTAAATGGGTACCACTGGATTTCCAATCTAGCACTCTCAGTTGCCTGTGAGGACGGACAAGATTCCAACATATTCCCGATGAAAAGTGGGAATGTAATAGATGCCTTCTTGGTTGGCCTCTGGATGTTCTGATATTCTTCTAGCTGCCTCAGGACTTCGAGCAAAACCATCCGATTTGTCGGATAAATGGGCAACTTATAGGGATTTCCAGTAAATCCTTGGATCCTGATATATGTAAATTTTGGGAATTGGATGAACCAGGACCCATATTTACTGATTAGACTCTTCGACTCATGACTCAACCTTTGATGTACTCCCCCTTGAAGTGTTCTGGTGATATGCATTAAGAACGCATCATACACCCTTCTGAAATGGGACTTCTCCTCCAACTGGAGTTGCGGGTAACAATCGTAAGGTCTGAGTTCGTTTTCTCCGCTGCCAACTTTTCCCTTGCAAGTTAGTCCTGGATACTTATATGATCTGGCCAACAAGTAGACAACATACGAGCTCATGTGAAAAGACTTAGTCTCTTCCAGATTGATCAATTGCTCGTGGAGATTGTCACTTATCATCCGTGACCAATTGAACATTTTTACGCCAGAAGTGATCTCGTCTATGAAGTAGTACATCCAGCTTTCAAAAAATGCACCCTGCGGGTTGCCAGCTATTCTGTTCAGCATCAATATGATATCTCCAAAATCTTCTTTGAAGTCCGTCCGGCAAGGTCTTTTGGGCATCTTCTTTATTGATGGCTTTGGTTTGTCCAACCATGCCTTGTTAACAGTTGTAGTGCATAAGTCCGGTTGGCTGTCATATAACCTCTTGGCCTCCTCCTTGGTCTTATAGACAGTTCGTGAATGCTCTGGGATGCCGAAGGTTTCTTGGATTGCCACCTCGCCTAAGTGTGCCAAAATTCTGCCATCTGGTGCAATGATCTGCCTCTTTTGAGCATCATAGTGGATAGCACATTCCACCATCAATTCTGCACAGTCTATTGCCAGCGGGAATCCAGCTGCCTGGAAAATTCCATTTCTGATCATCCGCCTGGCTATAGGTGTCAGAAGTCCATTCTGTCCATATACTCTTCTTTTGAACTCATCGAAGTTGACATGTCCGAGATCGGTGTCTATGACATTCTTCCATTTTGAATTGATTTTAGTCTCCCGCTGGGCACCTTTGCTGGCGAACTTCATTTTTGCCGGTCTCTTTGATGATTCGCCCACAATGGTCATCAACCTGCAGTCAGAAAATTAACATTAATATGGAGACCTTTTAAATTAATTTATTCTCATGCCTTAGGCTCGAAAATTTACTTTCAGCTGGTTAAATAATTAAATTGTTGTGAAAAAGCAAGCTGAAAGTAAATGGATGAAGTTGAAAATTTCGTCAGAATTGAATCAACATGAAAGAGACAGATGAAGAATAGCAAATCAACTTGACTGAACATCAAACCTCAGAAAAAGACTGCTGGCTGCAAATCAGATTTAAATTCTGATAATTTAAGAGAAGAAGTGCGCCCCTTTTGCACAAAAGAATTTCAACTTTTCAACAGATAAATCTTTTCCCTTCTCCGAGAGAATTCTCCTTCAGCATAACATTACTTTTCTCTCTGGAAAATTCGATCTTGCCTACTGAACAATCAACTGCCTGATAATTTCGAGAGAGATCAAATTTCTTTTCAGCTGTGTGTGAAAAAAATGAGTTGCTGAAACTCATTATAATGCTGAATAGCTTAATTTATTTTAGCAACTGCCTTTTCTTCTCTTGATCTCGATTTGTTTTTACTCGTTCAAACAGGCAAGTTTCCTTTATTTTTCGAAAAGAATTCGTCTCGAGCTTATCCGGGCAAATCTCATTGATCTTCAAAAATTTGATTTTTTGCCTGAATGTTTATCTTTGATTTTTCGAATTTTGAAAGAAAACATTAAATATTTAATTAAATTTGACCCTTCCAAGTTTTAAATTCATGGTGAATTTAATTTTGCCCATCGGATTTCATCTCTGGCCGGCGCAAATTATTTTCCTCCAAAACATCTTTGGCAAACTTCATTTTGGCCAAGGCATTTAAATTTTCGAGTAGTTGAAAATAAATTATTAAAATATTAAAATATTTTAATTTATTCCAACCCGTTTGTTTTGGACCCATGGCTATTTCGATTTTCTCTTCATTTCTGGCTAAAAAGTGTATTTTCCACCCTATTCCCAATTTCGCTTCAGCTGTTTCTCAAACTTAAGCCATTCCGTCGACAATTGTTATGCCAGATCCTTATTTTTCTTTGCCATGGCGATCTTTTAATTGCACTGAGCCTATTTTCTTCTGCCAAAGTCAAATTTTCTCTTGCTCAGTCGAATTTTTCTTGGAAAAATCCTTGTCTGGATGTCTTCATCAGGCGAATTTCCTTGACGCTCGACAAATTCTTATTCCTTTTGGCCAAGGGCGATCCTTCCTTTCTTTGATTTGCGCATCTTTCTCTGTATACTCGGCCAACTTTTCCTCTAGTCATCCAAGACTTTAGGTGAAATTTAAATTTCTCTTTCACTTTTGTGCTAAGCATACTTCATTTTATTCTTTGCCATAGCCTAATTTCTTTAGCACTTGTCCTTTCAAGCTTAGCACTTAACCTCTTGAAAATGTCATAACACTTAGTCAAAAATCTCAAATTTTCATCCTTTAGGCCTCTATACTTAGGCAAATTTTCGAATTTCTCTTGACTAGGCACCAATACTTAGCAAAAATTGATTTTTTTTCCTCTTCATAGACCATGGCGGACTTTCCAAGCATTTGGACAAGGTGAGGGCGGACTTTCTATGGTCTTGGACATTCCTTCTTTGAACATGGCAGACTTCCAAAGATTTTAGCAC